>ML435464.1:7110-34178 GCA_005239525.1 Nicotiana knightiana
AGGGGGGGGGAGGGGGGAGGGGGGTGTAGTCGGTCTTCTTTTAACTTTTAAGTCATTACCTCCAGTGGGATACTTTTCATATCTGAGAGAAACCAGGCAAAACAATCAGCATTCCTTAAAGAAGCAGTGACGAGGGATCGACATCGACACTTACTAAGGGCCAACAATAAAATACAGTAAATCTAAATAGGCATGAGTTATGCGAATAATAATAACACATTAGCAAGTAGTGAATCAATGATTCTTTAACCTATAGTAAATCCCAAAATAAATCTTCAACTAACACATACTAACTCTAGATAAAATTCAGGAAAATAAATAATTCATAACCCCTCAATTCATAAAAATAATATCAAGTGTATTCGGGCTCCAAGCATTAACAAACACGATCTATGACGAGGTCGTACAAACCGATCCAGAATAATGTGTACACTGCCATGGGTTGAGTGGCACGAATCATAGATACATTTATTATACTGCTGAGTCGTTCGGCCCGCTCCACAAGAAGAGAGAATAATCTATGAACTCCTTATTTAAAAGCTTTTGCAAGAATAATACACAAGGAAGCACAATTTCCATTAACGCTCAAGTAACCCGGCAAAACTCAAAGTAAGTGAAATTCGGTAGTTACGAATCCTTTATGAAGTTTCAATATAATTTAGGCACTTAAATTAACAAGTGGAGTACAAACAATACATGTATTTCATGATTTGGGTCCTAAAACTACCCGGAGGTAAGAATAATTAGTAGTTATGCATGAACTCTCTTTACCTCGTGTGTGCGTATCCCCCATAATTAGACGCAAATAATAAATTAATACACTTGAGAGGTCAATTCCATCTTACAAGATAGGCAAGTGACTTACTGATGAGTGGAGATTTTGACTACTTATTAGCACCTTTCTACTTTCATTTTAGTCCAAAAGAGTTTAATTGTGTCCCCGAAAACAGATATAATAAGCTTAAATGCATGAATGGTGGAAAATAAGCCTCAAATATGAAATCTGACTCAAGAAGGAGTAAATTGAACCAAGGACAAACACAGGCACAAAAGCTCTAAAGTGCGGACCACAGATTGTGAAGAGAATCAAGTAGAGACCTGTGAGAAGTGTGGTACGCACATGAAATGTGCGGCCGCAGAAGCAAGGAAATGTCGAAGGTTCAGAGAACATGCAATTCAAATTCCACAAAAGTGCGGACCACAATTATTTTGCGACCGCAGAAGATCAGCTATGCGATTGTCGTTGCATTTATGTTGTCCGCAAAAGAGCCAAGTGCGGCTGCACTCAGAAATAGGCGGACCATAGAAATAGAGAGATGCGGTCGCGGTTCAGAACTGTGCGGACGCAAAAGTCCATCCTGCCAAGACAAGAGAGATGCGGGCCGCACAGGGAATTGTGCAGCCTCAAAACCTCTGAAAAGGGCAATTTTATCCAAAAATTCCAGCACTGTATAAATAGAATAGTTTCACCTTTTTAGGTTAACTTTTGTGCCTTTTGACATCATCAGTCATTTACTTTGCTTCTTTTAGTTATTTTAGCCGTTTTGAGCTTTTTGAATATTAGTTTTATCATTTCAATCATTAGTATTGGTTTAATTATAACCTCTCCTTTATATTCTAATTTAAGCATCAGTAGCTAGATTTTCACTAGGGTTGTGACCCAACCCTAGTGTGTAAACTTAATGGGTGTTTGATTTATTGCTTGTTTATGGTCGGGTGCTTATATCTAGCCATGTTCTTTCTTTTAATTGAAGATTTAATGGTTTCAAACATTATTTCATGCCTAGTTGACTTGCTCTCTACTTCTGAAAGAGAGACCTAGTCTAGGAAAACTTGGATCGCAAGGAAGTGGGTCAATCGAGATATTGATAAACCCAATTAAACTGTTGAATCTAGAGATAGTGAAACCTGAATTGAGCTTATTATCATTTGTTCTATTCAATACCCATTTAGACTTGAGAAAGCTAAATTTGGCAAAATCACTCTTTGACTGAGAGGTGTTGAGTGGGTACTCGAGTTTTGATAGCTATAATCCACCCCGACCAAGAAAATAAGTTTTAAGGCTTACAACCCACTAAGAGAACACCTAGGTGAAGATCATACCCTAGGCTTTTTACCATTTGAAAAGAAAACAAAAATAATTTGGTAGTTTTAATCCTTAGTTGTTATTCTTAGTTTAAAATAGATTTAGAAACAAACCAACTTTTGTGGAAGTGCAATTCGAGATAATGCAAGTGCATTCACTCAAATATATACTCCTAATCCCATTCATAGCTCCCTGTGGAAAATAGACCCCGACTCCATGTTGCGTACAATTTTTTCTCTGACCGTTTCACAACCTCAAATAGAGGTGTGGCTTTGACGAGATCACTTACCTCGTCTAAAATCTCACTTCCCGACCCATAAATTTACTCTACGGCCTCAACTTGGTGCCGAACAATTCGAAGCTAGAAATATATTATATAATTTAATCAATATACACTCAAAAGTTAATAATTTAGCTATTAGAGTAATTACCCAACCCAAATTGGAAGATTTCTAAAATTCACCCCGGGCCTAGTATCATGATAGGTGCCATCACGACAGTTGAGTTTTGGGTCGTGACACCCATTAATCAATACTCTTCCATTATCACGATAAAAAATTTCTACCTTAGGATGTCGTGATGGAACCTAGTCTCTAAGACTAGGCAAGCCTAAAATACATTGAGAGTTAACAGAAATAACAACTTCGATATCAAAATAAATTGTTAATCTATCATAATAAAACCCAAATGGTGTAACTAAAAGGGACTCTAAGGCATGCGAGCATCGAGCAGGTGTACCTTGAAATCTCCATAATAACTGGTCAATCAGTGGCGTCTAACACGAGAGGATATACCTGGATCTGCATAAAATGTGCAGAAGTGTAGCATGAGTACACCAGAACGGTACCCAGTAAGTATTAGGACACCTACTGAAAAAAAGAAATCCTAACAAGAATATGATCTAATCTAATAAATAAATTACCATAGAACGGTACAGTGATATAAGGCTAACAACGGAAATTAAGTCAATATAGGCAACAAGGAGCGAACACATGGTAGGAACAACAAGTGATCAAGTACTGTTAAAATACAAGTAAAAAAACAACGAAGACAAGATAATGATTGTTCAAATCCACAAGCCTTCTAACATGGAATGTAAAACAAGAATCACAACCGAGGTAACACACCTCATATACTCATTTCACAAGTCACAATCATAATTTTCACGATCCATAATTCTCACCCTCGAGACCGTGATGGATCCTAACATTTCAATTGCTAGGCAAGCAAAATTTAGTTAATTTTTATTAACCATTTTTAACAATTCAAATCAAATGACATCAATAAAAGCTGAATAGTCTGAAATAAGGTGATAAACTAATACACAACTAAATCCGAATACAATCCCAGATCAGGTGTCACAAATACATGAGCGTCTAGAGTACTACATATAATGGTCCGAATAAAACATAATTGTCAGAATCAAAATAAATAGCTAAAATGATGTAGAATGGGATTTCAAGGTTGCGGACGTCGTGATGCTATACCTCAAGTCTCCACTAATAGCTAGATCCAGGAAAACCTCATTCACCGGTAGTGGGACCAACTCCGGTATCTGCACAACAAGTGCGAACTCTGTAAATGTCGAGCCTAACCTCGACAAAGCCGTGATTAGGCTAAGGTGGATCACTTACAATAACCTACAAGCAACAGTAATAATAACAGGAATGACATGAATGGAAATAAAGCAGTTAACTCATAAAACGAACTCAAAATCCAACTACCAGAGAGCCCAGAATAACAAGTCTTAGTAATGTTTAACAAAAGAATTAGATCCTTTGACTAAAGCTATTTCTAGGATGAACATGGGTTACTGATAATCAAAGAAATAGAGAAAGTGTATAATAGACAATATTAGGGAAATATAGAAAAGCAAAGTAGATTGTATTCGAGAATCAGATGCCTTTACAAGTTGTATTCCCCTCCCTTACATAGGAGATTCCTTGATATAATGTACAACTCTTGCTATGGTTGCTCATTAATGACTAATTATGACATTAATGGGGCGTTACAAAGGATAACGATAATTGGGGTACGGTTACATAACGTACGAGTAATCAATTGTGGGTCCTTGAATCTGCCCGTAGCTTTGTCCAGATTCATTTTGACCGTGTCTCTTCCCTGTCTTGATCAGGTTGAGTTTCCCGTGGCTGATGAGCTTGAGGGTTTATTGAATCATGCCTCTTTTTTTGGTACCTCTTCACAGAATCACATCCAGCTGTCGTGTTCTCCTGTGTCCACATAACTGGCTGAGTTGTCAAGAGTTGTCTTATGTGTGAAACTCTTTTTTACTAATACAGATAGTCCCCCCACTTGCCATATATTTATGGATTAATATTTGGTAAGTGGATACTCATTATGGCGGGAATTTTTTACGGCCGCTTTATCTCAAAACATTGTATCCTTCTCTAAACCATAGGCGTCGTTTGTCACTTCCATTTAATGCTTATACCACGTGTCCTTCTCGGATTGGTTCTGCATTTACTCAGCACCTTTTAGGGATTTTTGCAGCTGTGTCAGTCTCGAAGTGACAACTTCAATTATGAATTTTCATCATTATTATTCTTTTTTTCCACGTTTGACGGTTGTCCTCAAGTATAAATATATTTCTTATTTTCTTTGCTTCCACGAAACACTTTCTAACTTTGTCTTTTGCAAAGAACTTTCTTCTTGCCTTTGTAAACATGTCTTCTTCAAATCAACCTCAGGGAGTAAAAGATATTAAAAATTTAACGCCATCTTCTGCTCCGACTAGGAGTCGGAGGGGTGGTAGACTTAGGAGTCTAGGATCCACTCCTTCCAGAGGCTCCTCTTCTTCTCAGATAGTTCCCCCTCCTTCCGCAAGGTCTCTAGTTTCTCCGAGGTTTAGGGATTCTTGGTCTTTATCTAGAGGTAGAGGTGAATGCCTTCGTGAACTCGGAGTTGATGAAATTGTTCCTACTGAGTTTGTCTTTGCTAGAGATAATCAAGTTCTTGTAGACCAATCTTCTTCCCTTGAGAGTGTCGAAAGGTATCCAACCCTTATTATTGAGGGTCAGATTTCCCTTGTTCGCAGGGAGTGTTTTTGGAGGCTTGATTTCCCTGTTTATATTCTGAATATTTATCAAAGAATAACGTCTTACAAGATGGGATATTCTTTTGTTTATACGTACCCTTTTACTCTAGGGTTTAGACCTCCCATTGACCCAGTCATAATTGAATTTTGTCGTTTCTTCAATATCTGTTTAGGACAAGTTGGTCTGCTTGTGTGGCGAGTTGTCGCATGTGTTAGGAGTTTATCTTCTTTAGCCTCGGTTCCTTTCACTTTAAACCATTTTATTCATCTCTACTCTCCTACCTTATTTCGTGAAGGGGTATTTACTCTAACTGCTAAGAGCAAGAGAGTGTTGATAACCCTTGGAGATGATAAGGATAGGGGTTGGTACCTCCGGTATGTTGATGTACCCACTGTTGGTTTAGTGGGTGAAGAAAATCTTCACTTCCCTGAGAAGTGGAATAGCGCACGTGAGTATGCTTTAGCTCACATCTATTTGCTTTTCCTCTTTCTGACTTGAGATGTTTTACTAACACCGTATATGTTTCTCCTTCTCTCAACAATCATGGATAATGTTGAGAATGTCTCCGGTATCCGTGATTGGGTAGAAACAATTTTGTCCGTTTCTCCTTTAGAAGAGAGATCTTGGAAGTACCTCGCTGGGAGGTATGGTTGGCATGTAAAGACCCACGGTAAGTGAAGCTCTTGTTCTTGCTTCTTTCTCTGGTTAAGAGAATGAAGATACTCGAGTAAGGAAAGAAGCAAGAACAAGAGCTTCACTTACCGTGGGTCTTTACATGCCAACCATACCTCCCAGCGAGGTACTTCTAAGATCTCTCTTCTAAAGGAGAAACGGACAATAATTTTTCTACCCAATCACGGATACCGAGACATTCTCAACAGTATCCATGATTGCTGAGAGAAGAAGAAATAGATACGGTGTTAGTAAAACATCTCAAGTCAGAACGAGGAAAATTAAATAGATGTGAGCTAAAGCATACGCACGTGCGCGATTCCACTTCTCAGGGAAGTGAAGATTTTCTTCACCCACTAAACCAACAGTGGTTATAGCAACATACCGGAGGTACCAACCCCTATCCTTATCATCTCCAGGGGTTATCAACACTCTCTTGCTCCTAACAGTCAGAGTAACAACCCCTTCACGAAATAAGGTAGGGGAGTAGAGATGAATAAGATGGTTTAAAGTGAAAGGAACCGAGGCTAAAGAAGATAAACTCCTAAGACATGCGAAAACTTGCCACACAAGCAGACCAACTTGTCCTAAACAGATATTGAAGAAACGACAAAATTCAATTATGACTGGGTCAATGGAGGTCTAAACCCTAGAGTAAAAGGGTACGTATAAACAAAAGAATATCTCGTCTTGTAAGACGTTATTCTTTGATTAATATTCGGAATGTAAATACGGAAATCCGGCCTCCAAAAACACTCCCTGCGAACAAGGGAAATCTGACCCTCGGTAATAAGGGTTGGATACCTTTCGACACTCTCAAGGGAAGAAGGTTGGTCTACAAGAACTTGATTATCTCTAGCAAAGACAAACTCAGTAGGAACAATTTCATCAACTCCAGGTTCATGAAAGCTTTCACCTCTACCTCTAGACAAAGACCGAGAAGCCGCAAACCTCGGAGAAACTAGAGACCTAGCGGAAGGAGGGGGGAACTATCTGAGAAGAAGAGCAGCCTCTCGAAGGAGTGGATCCTAGACTCCTAACTCTACCAGACATCCGACTCCTAGTCGGAGCAGAAGATGGCGTTAAATTTTCAATATCTATTACTTCCTGAGGTTGATTTGAAGAAGACATGTTTACAAAGGCAAGAAGAAAGTTCTTTGCAAAATACAAAGTTAGAAAGTGTTTCGTGGAAGAAAAGAAAATAAGAAATGTATTTATACTTGCGGACAACGTCAAACATGGAAAAAAAGAAAAATAATGATGAAAATTCATAATTGAAGTTGTCACTTCGAGAGTGACACAGCCGCAAAAATCCCTAAAAAGTGCCGAGTAAATGCAGAACCAATCCGAGAAGGACACGTGGTATAAGCATTAAATGGAAGTCACAAACGACGCCTATTGTTCAGAGAAGGATACAATGTTTCGAGATAAAGCGGCGGAAAAATATTCCCGCCATAAATGAGTATCCACTTACCAAATATTAATCGATAAATATATGTTAAGTGGGGGGACTATCTGTATTGGTAAAAAAGAGAGATTACTCATCTACTTAGCTATACTACATTCAGCTAGGGGTCCTTCGAACATCTTGCGATAAAGCGAGTTGCGAATAAGGCAGTACCGTGCAGCTTTGCGGCGAAGTGCTTGAGCTGCTTTCCCGTCTTCAGGTACGGTGCCATTCTGCAAAAAATTAAGAATTTCATTTCTCAAGTCCCAGGTTAAGTTGTTGAAAGTTACCTCATTCCTGTCCTGGTCGATCATTGAGTGGAATAGTTAGACGACAATTGCATTGTCTTTGTTTGTTACTTCTATGACTGCTGTGAGGTTAGCTAATGCATCTGCTTCTGCATTTTCCTCTCTAGGTATTTGCATTACCTTCCATGTTTTGAATTGTCTCACGAGCTCTCGTGCTTTTTCAAGATACTGTTGCATTCGAGTCTCTCGAGCGATATAGGTCCCATGTGTCTGATTTACTACTAGTTGGGAGTCATTGTTGATCACGATTTGCTCGATTGAGAGCTCCCGTGCGAGTTTAAGCCCTGCAATAAAAACTTCGTACTCTGCTTCATTGTTAGTTATAGGATAACACTTGATATCTTGCCGTGTCTTTTCACCCGTGGGTGATATTAACACTATGCCTAAGCCGACACCTTTTATATTTGAGGAGCTATCGGTGAATAGGGTCCATAGGCCCGGATTAGCATCGTTAAAAAGTTGTAGCTCCTTTTCTACTTCAGGGATAATGCTATTAGTAAAGTCAGCAACAAAATCAACTAGTATTTGAGACTTAATTGTAGTCCTAGGCTGATAGATTATTTCATGCTCACTTAATTCTATGGCCCACTTGGCTAATCTTCCTGACAATTCCTGTTTATGCAGAATATTTCTTAAAGGATATGAAGTCACAACGGTGATTGGGTGACATTGAAAATATAGTCGAAATTTTCTAGATACCATTATTAAAGCTAAGGCTAACTTTTCCAGATATGGATATCTAGTCTCAGAAACTAGGAAAGTTTTACTTACATAATAGATAGGTGATTGCTTACCCTTTTCTTCTCTTACCAGTACTGCACTTACAATATTTCCCCTTCTTTTGGCTTTGAAAGCAGTGGTGGTTTCGATAGATAAATCTTCAGATTCTTGAGGGCTTGCTGACATTCTTCAGTCCATTCGAACTGATTCTGCTTTTTGAGAACTGAGAAGAATTTAAAATTTTTTTAGGAAGACTTAGAAATAAACCTTCCCAAAGCTTCTATTCTCCCTGTTAGTCTTTAAACTTCCTTTTTATTTGTTAAAATATCAGGTATTTCTTCTATAGCTTTAATTTGAGCGAGATTTACCTCTATTCCTCTGTTTGATACAAGGAAACCCAAAAATTTACCTAATTGCACTCCAAAAGCGTATTTTTCAGGATTTAGCTTCATATTTTACCAACATATCGTCAATATAGACTTCCATCGTCTTTCCAAGATGTTCTTGGAACATTTTAGTCACTAACCTTTGATAGGTGGCTCCAACATTTTTCAAGCCAAATGGCATAACTTTATAATAGTAAGTCCCCCTGTTTGTAATGAAGGAAGTTTTTTCCTCATTTGAGGGATCCATTTTAATATGATTATAACCAGAATATGCATCTAAAAAGCTTAATAATTCATGACCTGTTGTGGCATCAATCATTTGATCTATATGTGGCAATGGGAATGAATCTTTGGGGAATGCTTTATTTAAGTCAGTATAATCTACACATACTCTCCATTTTCCATTCTTTTTAGGTACTACCACGGTGTTTGCTAGCCGTTTAGGGTACGTTACCTCTCGTATCAAACCAATCTTCAAGAGTTTTTGTACCTCTTCGTCGATCACTTGGTTTTTGAATGGTCCTTGCTTTCTTTTCTTCTGCTTAACATGTACGAAGTATAGATCTTCATTTAGTTTATGAGTCATCACATCTGGTGGGATGCCTGTCATATATAAGTGGGACCATGCAAAGCAGTCTGCGTTAGCCTTTAAATAATCAATTAACTTACCTCTTCGACCGGGACCCAACCTCGTGCCTATATACACTTTCTGTTCAGGCTTTTGTTCGGACAATGGAACAATTTTGAGCTCTTCCGTAGTTGTTTGACGTGCTCATCTTCCTCCGATTCATGAATGACGTCCGATCTGGAATATGCATCTGTGTGGTCTAATGCACCTTCCGTGGTAACTTGATTCACCTTCTCGTAAGTATTTTCCTTCGTACCTGTTTCAGCAATAATACCTTCCGTACCTATTTGGGTAGTAATTTCTTCCATGCATGTTTGGGAGGTGTTACCCATTTGGGAGATTCCCTTATCTCGTGATTCTTCCACCTCTATTTTCTTGTTGTAGTGTACCACGGAGTTTATATTTCTTGCGGTTTTCTGATCAGCTCTAATTTGCTGAGTCCCTCATTTATAAGGGAATTTAATTTCCTGATGCAAGGTGGAGGGTATTTCTTTCATGTCGTAGATCCATTACCTTCCCACGATTACGTTATAAGCCATGTCTGTATCGATGACTTGGAACCTGGTACTTTTGATCACCCCTTCAGCATAAGTGCTAAGCTCAATTTCTCCTTTTGTTATAACCGTAGATTTATCAAACCCTGATATAGCTCATTCCCTTCGGATTACTTGATTCCCTAATAGCATTTCTTCCACGACTCTTAGCAAAATGATATTGACTGAGCTGCCTGGATCAATCAACACTCTTTTTACGTTAGTTTCATGAATAAGTAAAGATATTCCCAGAGCATCGTTGTGAGGAAGCATTAATTCGCCGATATTTGCATCGAAGGTTATATCGTCCTCTTCCATATTTTCATGAACCCATTTTCCATGTGTAGTTGTGAACTTTGTGGTTGTTTTGCAGACCACTCCGTTTACTTCTTCACCTCCGTGTATCACGTTGACGGTTCATTTTGGAGAAGGAGGCTTTGGGGGCTCCTGCTTGTTCCTCATATATTCATGTTTACCTTTATCACTAAACAATTATGTTAAATAACCCTGTTTCAATAAATTTTCTACTTCTCCTTGTAAAAATCTGCAATCTACAGTCTTGTGCCCATGATCGTTATGGAATTCACACCAGTGATCTGGGTTCCTTCTATTTGGATTTGATCGCATCTCTTTGGGCCACTTAACCTTGTCTCCCATGTTCCTCAATATTGAGACAAGTTCAGTAGTACTTACATTAAAGATATGATCCCCAATTCGAGTATTACCTCTAGGTCGTTCATCTTGATCTTTTCTGGATCTAGACGTGGATGAGACTACGTCTCTTCCTTGTGGTCCATAGTCTGACCTAGTGTTTTTGAACCTGGGACGAATATCACGGCCCGAGGGTCCTAATTAAGGATCGTACCTATTTTTACCTGATCTTCTGTCTGATTCAGGACGTCTAGATCTGGAATGATCTTCATCTCTCGAACGAGCAATGCTATCTTCTTCTATTCTGAGTGTAGTACTATACCTGTTATATAGATCGTTCCATGTTGTATCGGGGAATTCTCTTAGACTTTCCTTACGTCGTCTCGTTGCTTCTAAGCTTTTATCGTTGAGGTTGCTTGCGAATGTCATGGCTGCCCAATTATTAGGCACCCTGGGTAACTGCATTCTTTCTCGTTGTAACCTGTCTACAAACTCACAGAGTAGTTCCGTGTCTCCTTGTTTTATTTTGAATATGTATTCCATTCTTTTCTCAACTTTTTGTGCACCATAGTGTGCTTTTATAAATGAATGTGCAAGCTCAGCAAAAGAGTCAATAGAATTTTCAGGGAGAAGAGAATACCAGGTTAGGGCTCCTTTAGTAAGTGTTTCCCCAAATTTTTAGACAAGGACTGATTCAATCTCTTGTATTGTTAAGTCGTTGCCTTTTACTTCAGTAGTGAAAGTAGTCACATGATCACGTGGGTCAGTTGTTCCATCATATTTGGGAACGTCAGGCATTTTAAACTTCTTGGGTATAGGCAAGGGTGCCGCACTTGGATTCCAAGGTTGTAGAGAATACCTATCCACATCAATGCCTTTGATGATAGGCGGTACTCCAGGAATTTGTTCGATGCGATCGCTCTGCTCCTTCATCTGTTTCTCCATAGTTAGCAGTAAATTTTGTAATTCAGAGTTATTAGATATACCTGGTCTCGCTTCGAGAGATTCATTAGGAGTATCTCCCCTTCCTGAGTTTGCAACCTAGATTGGGGATTTTCCATGGTGATGGTATTATTGGGAGGTGGTGTTAGTGGTGCAGGTAACGCTGCCGGTAATCCCCTCGCAAATTCTTGCAAAGCTTGGCTCACATACTCTGCAATCATTTTCTTTACTTGATCTCGTTCCACCGTTTGATCATTATTATCATTGTTGTTATTGGATCTTTCTGGGGATTGTTCCCTTGAACCACATGGGGTTCTTGAAGGTGATGGAACTGTGGTTCCATTCCTTTGTTGGTTGTTGTCGTTGGAGTTTGACATAGTACAGAGGATATCTCTTGAAAAGAAAACAAAGATTATCAGATTCCCGGTAAAAGAACCAATTTTTTTAACCAAAGAATTAGATCCTTTGACTAAAGCTATTTCTAGGATGAACACGGGTTACTGATAATCAAAGAAATAGAGAAAAGTGTATAATAGAATATATTGGAGAAATATAGAAAATCAAAGTAGATTGTATTCGAGAATCAAATTCCTTTACAAGCTGTATTCCCCTCCCTTATATAGGAGATTCCTTGATTTAATGTACAACTCTTGCTATGATTGCTCATTAATGACTAATTATGACATTAATGAGGCGTTACAAAGGATAACGATAATTGGGGTACGGTTACATAACATACGAGTAATCAATTGTGAGTCCTTGAATCTTCCCGTAGCTTTGTCCAGATTCATTTTGACCGTGTCTCTTCCCTGTCTTGATCAGGTTGAGTTTCCCGTGGCTAATGAGCTCGAGAGTTTATTGAATCGTGCCTCTTTGTTCCGTACCTCTTCAAAGAATCACATTCAGTTGTTGTGTTCTCATGTGTCCACATAACTGGCCGAGTTGTCAAGAGTTGACTTACATGTGAAACTCTTTTTTTACCAATACAAGTAACCCATCTCAAATACCGTGGCAAATCCAACAGTCACAAACAAATACAACTTATACAATCTGTTGTGGTGCGCGACCCGATCCCACCATATAATCATCTGTCAATATTATAATCTCTCCGTATTCCACCATTTCAATTCATTACGTTTCAATTTCCATTGGGGCTTGCAACCCGCTCCCCAAACAATTTCAATCAATAATAGCAATTAAGCAACCAAACTTTACAAGAATTTCTACATCAAGAGAGTAAATGTACGAGGTAATGAAGAACCACATAATAATCAAAGAATTCCTAACAACTCAAATGTCTCAACTTTACCAACTCATCGATAACTACCAATTAACAACTCATACAAGTGAAACTACATTATAGAAGGCAACAAATTCTACAAAACTAGAAGACAAATAAGACATATGACAATTTAATACAAAGTTAACTAAATAACCAGTAACAATTATGGCATGGAAGTCAAATAAACATGTAGTAATAAGGCATGAAACAAGATATATCATGAAGTAACAAAAATATGGAAGCAAGTAACATAACATCGTATATACACTCTTCACCTCACATATACACCGTTTCCCACATAATTCACATAACATGTAGTTCAAGGTTTCCTAATTCCCTTAAATCAAGGCTAGACCCAACACTTACCTCACTCTGCAACTCAAGGAATCAATCAACCAGGGCCTTGCCTTTTGAACAAGCTTTCAAACCAACCAAATCTAGCAAATTATTGACCAAATGATTTAAAATAAGCTATAGAAACTATCCACAAATGAAACAGGTTCAATTTTGATCATTTTGGAAAATGTCAACAAAAGTCAATCCCGGGCCCGCTTGGTCAAAACCCGAGGTTCGGACCAAAACCCAATTACCATTCACCCCCGAGCCCGATTATGTGATTTATGTTGAAATCGGACCCCAATTCGAGGTCTTAATCTCACTTTTACAAAAATCCCCAATTCTACCCAAATCCCTAATTTCTACCTTGAAAATCCTAAATTTAATGTTGAAATCTTATGAAATGTGTTTACCTAGAAAATGATAATTACATTTATATTTGATTTTGTGGTTCTAAAAATACTTGATCTATTTTAATATCGGTTATTTAGGCAATGGACGCTAAGAGAAAGGTGAAAAAACAAAATAAAAGTGAAGGATAACAAGATTATGCAAACCGAGTAGCGGAGAGACAGGGTATCAAGGTCGGTCTGAAAGTGCCTCGTGGTCGAGCTCGGGGGCTTGATAATGGGCGGTCGATAGTGATTCGACATTGTCGAAGGACTCTAAGATGGCCTCTTTATGATCAATAACGAGCAATGAATGAAGAACAATTAATGAACACAATAAATGAAAGACAATAAATCAATGAGACAATTGTAAAGAATGTTTGAATTAGAGGGCAGAGAATGTTCTTAGTCTTGTGTATTGAGTATCATGTATTGTTACAAAGTGACAAGGGTCCCCTTTATATATGAGGAGGGAATTCCAACATAGTACATGTGTAATTATTACAAAAGAGAGATGGCTGGAACAACCACTTAATGCCACGGTACGGGCCTATACTATTTTTGCAGACTTGGTCAGCTTTAACAACGTGCTTTCTGGAAATTCTCGCTTTCCCATAACACACTTCGATGTTTACCCTGCCCCAAGGTATATCGACTCCTCGGAATACTTCCTCGAGGTATGTACCTCGGGGTTGAAATTCATATTCTGCTCCGATACATCCGAGGTCGAGGCTCGGGATGCTAAAGAAGCCTTAAAATCAAATTTCCCCGGTTTCACCGCATACAGATAGTCCCCGCGTTTGTTGGTGTAAAAAGACAAGAAACAATTTGAATTCACCAAACTTTTAACGCCTTTATTATTTCGTTAGTCATGCCACGTTGGCGGCTAATGTGATAGAAGGGATGCTTCATATTCACACAGTTCTTGAAAATGATTCGAATTTATTACGGTGGTTGGATGCCCTTTGGCTTTCACCAGTGTGCGTTGTTGGCCCCTATAAATACTCCTTCTCCTGCCCCTCATCCTTCATTACTTCTTATAACCTCTCAAAGAGAGCCCTCATTGCTTCCTTTTTGTATCCCTTTTCTGATTAGTTCTTTCTTGTTTCCTTCGAAACCTTTTACCAAAAATGACGGGGTAAGGAAATGATACCCCTAAATCTCGAGGAGTGCATCCCTGGTTCCTGCGAGACGACCTCTGATTTCAAGGTCAACAAACCTTTATAGAAGCCGGGGCAGTGTGAACTGCGACGACCCAAAGGGGTCATCACCTATTTTATTACTCATTCCGTACTTTTGAGGCCTTGAAAACCTCATCTGTAATTGCCTCGATTTGCGTGCACAGTCTGGGCGCATAACTGGACAGCTTAAATATGAAATTCTGTGAAAAATGTTAAGATTTTGATATTAAAATGAATAAATTTGACTCCGGTAAATATTTTGGGTAAACGGGCCCGGACCCGTAATTTGACGGTCCCGGAGGATCCGTAGAAAAATATGGTACTTGGGCGTATGCCCGAAATCGAATTCCGAGGTCTCAAGCCCGAGAAATGAATTTTTCAGTGAAATTGTTTTTCTGAAATTTATAAAGAAAAATGAAATGGAAATTGGTTAGAATTGGTATCGGGCCCGTATTTTGGTTCCAGCACCCGGTATAGGTCTTATATGTGGTTTAATATATTTCTATGAAGTTTGGTTGAAATTGGACGTCGTTTGACGTGTTTCGGACTTAAAACTCTAAAATTGAAGGTTTATGAAGTTTGAAGAAAAACTAGTGATTTTGAGGTTTGATTCGTTGTGTTTGATGTTATATTGGCAATTTCATCGCACTGTTAAGTTCGTTGGATGTTGTTGAGTTAGTGCATGTGATTTTTTAGGAGCCCCGAGGGCTCGAGAGTGTTTCAGAGGTGTCGCGGAGTGATTTGGAACTTAGGAAGATTGCTGGTAAGGCTTCCGCAGTTGCAGGTCCATTTGTTCTTCGCGTTCGCAAAGCCTCTTCATCGCGTTCGCATCCATTCCCTACGCGATCGCGTAGGGTTATTTGACCCTAAGGACTTAGCCCTATTTTCCTCTTCGTGTTCGCATACAATTGACCGCGTCCGCGTCCGCGTAGCTTTGCAGGTCTTCTTCATCGCGTTCGCGTGATGTCCCACGCGTTCGCGTAGTTCAATTTCTGGACCTCAGCTTTTTTACTCTTCGCATTTACGTTCACCCTTCCGCGAACGCGATGGTCTGTCAAGTCTACCCTTCGCGAACGCGACCTCCCTTCCGCGAACGCGTAAGGCAATTTGCCCAGTGTTATAAAAATATTTCCAAAACAGTAGCTTCGGGATTTTTCATAAGTTTTCACGAAATTCATCTTCTCCAAGGTCCTTAGGAATCCATTGAAGCCATCCTTCACCAAAACTTCTTGGGTTAGTAAATTTTAACTCGTTTCCTTTATTTTTCATCTATATCTCATGAATTCCTAATCCTAAAGCATGTAAATTAGAGTAGAAAATTGGGAATTTGGGTAGAGTTTAGGCCCTTTTGAATTTTCTTGATTTAGACCTCGTTTTGGGGTCGAATTTGAAAACAAATTATGTATTCGGGCTCGTGGGTGAATGGGTGACGTGGTTTTGGTCCAAGCCTCGTGTTTGGACCAAGCGCGCCCGGGGTCAAATTTTGTTATTTTGGAAGAATACATGGAAATGGGTAATTAGGCTATGTAATTGAATTATTGAATCCTTGTTGATATACTTTAGTTGATTATGCCTAGATAATACCATTCCGGAGTTGAATTCTAAAGGAAAGGCGGTGTTAGAGGGTTGATTGCTATATTTTGGACCCGAGGTAAGTGTTTGGTCTAACCTTAGCTTGAGGGAATAGGAGTTGAGTATCATTTGCTATTTGCTAATTGTCAAATACGATGTATAGGCATGGTGACAAGTATCTATACATTGGTGTCTAGCATGACCGTGAGTCCCTATATTATGAATATTCTGACTTTGTTGTAATTTCTATGCCTAATTGATGATTTCTATATGATGTAAAGGGCATGTGAAGGAATATGAGGTAATTACATTCTTTTGGAGCATTGGCTCAAATTGTAAAACGAATGATAAAGGAAAATGCGATAATTACATTCTTTGGAGCATTGGCTCAAATTGTGAAACGAATAATGAAGAAATATGAGGTAATTACATTCTTTGGAGCATTGGCTCAAATTGTAAAATGAATGATGAAGGAATATGAGATAATTACATTCTTTGGAGCATTGGCTCAAATTGTGAAACGAATAATGAAGAAATATGAGGTAATTACATTCTTTGGAGCATTGGCTCAAATTGTAAAACGAATGATAAAGGGATATGAGATAATTACATGCTTTGGGGCATTGGCTCAAATTGTGAAACGAATAATGAAGAAATATGAGGTAAGTACATTCTTTGGAGCATTGGCTCAAATTGTGAAACGAATAATGAAGATATATGAGGTAATTACATTCTTTGGAGCATTGGCTCAAATTGTAAAACGAATGATGAAGGAATATGAGATAATTACATGCTTTGGAGCATTGGCTCAAATTGTGAAACGAATAATGAAGAAATATGAGGTAAGTACATTCTTTGGAGGTAATTACATTCTTTGGAGCATTGGCTCAAATTGTAAGACGAATGATGAAGGAATATGAGATAATTACATGCTTTGAAGCATTGGCTCAAATTGTGAAACGAATAATGAAGACATATGAGGTAATTACTTTCTTTGGAGCATTGGCTCAAATTGTAAAACGAATGATGAAGGAATATGAGATAATTACATGTTTTGGAGCATTGGCTCAAGTAGTGGAATAAATCATGGAAATAAAAGTGAAAGAAAGAGGAAGAGTTATTGAAATATACCCTTGCCGAGTCATCTTTGAATAGTTCCCTTGCCGGGATTTAATTATTTAATTGATGTTCCCTTGCAGGGATTTAATTGATGTTCCCTTGTCGGGATTTCCATTTTTTTTGTGTTTGCTTATTTCCTTGCCCTTGTTTGTGATTGCTGTTTTGGTGAGGAAGAGTGTTAAAGCACAAAGGGTGTGCACGAGTGGACATTCGGTGCCATGTTTTATATTGATTATGCACGAGGGGACATTCCGTGCCATATTTTATATTATTATGCACGATGGGACATTCCGTGCCATGTTTTATATTGATTATGCACGAGGGGAAATTCCGTGCCATGTTTTATATTATTATGCAGGAGGGGACATTCCGTGCCATGTTTTATATTGATTATGCACGAGGGGACATTATGTGCCATGTTTTATATTATTATGCACGAGGGTACATTTCATGCCATGTTTTATATTATAATTATGCACGAGGGGACATGCTGTTCCGCATCTTTTACTGTTTAATCTGTGTTATCAATTCCCGTTATTATTTTCAGGTATTTCGAACTGTTGTTTTTATTTCTGTCATTTCAGTATTTGCTATCTCTTACCCCCAGCATGTTCTCCCCGTAATTGTATTCTTGTTTAGTTTCTGTTATACTATTGAACTGCACTGGTACATTTTGTTGTCGTGTCTTAGCCTCGTCACTACTTTTCCGAGGTTAGGCTCGGCACTTACTCAGTACATGGGGTCGGTTGTACTGATGCTACACCTGCACTTCTTTATGTTGTGCAGATTACGCAGCCGGACCTGGAGGACATCATTAGTGGGAGTGTCTTCCAGCTTATCCTAGAGGCTTCAAGATATTGGCATTCGTGGGCCTTGGCGTCTCTTCCATCCCTTTGTCTTCACTTCTGTCTTGTTTTTCCTCTAGTTTTAGAGACAGCTATGTATTCTCTTTTCAAACTTGTATTTAGCACTCTTACAGACAGCTCGTGAGTTTGTGACTTCGGGTTTTGGAAAAAATTTACGCGTTGTTGTATTATGTTGTCCTTATTTAGCTTGAAACCATATTTATTTCCGCTGTTAAATTGTGAACCGTTTAGTTTATCCTAGTAAATTGATGTTGATATAGTAGTTTATCTATATACGTTGGCTTGTCTAGCGGGTTTGATGTTAGATGCCATCACGGCCCGATGGTGGGATTTCGGGTGTGACAAGTTGGTATCAGAGCACTAGGTTACTGAGGTCTCACAACTCACGGACAACTTGGTAGAGTCTGAGGGATCGGTACACAGACGTCTATATTTACCCCCCAGAGGCTGCGAAGTTAGGATGAATCCATATTTCTTTTCTTCTCTGTCGTGCGCTATGAATTCTAAGTACTGATTGAGTTTCTATTCTTTTCTCTCGCAGATGGCGAGGACGCGTCCTTCCCTTGGTTCTGCCCAGCAGCCTGACACTCCTGCTACAGCTCCTACTCGGGGTCGAGGTCGAGGATGAGGCTGTGCTAGAGGTCGAGGCCGGGGCCGGGCTCAGCCTAGAGCAGCAGCCCCAGTAGAGGACCCTCAGGTCGAGTCTGACGAGGAGGTCCCAGTTCCGACAGTCCCAGTTGGACCAGCTCAGGTCCCAGAGGGGTTCATATCTACCCCAATGCTTCAGAACGCCCTTGTCCGTCTAGTCGGACTCATGGAAAGTGTAGCACAAGCGGGTCTTCTTCCTACATCACCAGCCATCTCTCAGGCTGGGGGAGGTGCCCAGACTCCTGCCACCCGCGTGCCAGAGCAGCTAGCTCCACAGTTTCAGTCTCTGGCACCTCAGCCGATCGGAGTAGCTCAGCCGGGTATTGCAGCAGCGGTAGCAGAGGGAGCAGCTATGTCATCAGACGCTTTGTGGAGACTGGACAGGTTCACTAAGTTATTCACTACTACTTTTACTGGTTCACCATTAGAGAACCCCCAGGATTATTTAGACAGCTGCCATGAGGTTCTTCGGAATATGCCTAGTGGAGTCCAACGGAGTTGACTTCGCTACTTTTCGGTTATCTGGAGCAGCCAAGAGTTGGTGGAGAGACTATTGCTTAGCCAGACCAGCTGGATCTACACCTTTGACTTGGACTCAGTTCTCAGAGGTATTTTTGGGGAAGTTCCTTCCTATTACTCAGAGAGAGGACCTTCGGAGGCAGTATGAGCGTCTCCAGTAGGGAGCCATGTCCGTCACTCAGTACGAGAACAGGTTCATCACTCAAGCCCGACATGATCTTATGATACTTCCCACTGATCGAGAGAGGGTTCAGAGGTTTATTGAGGGATTGGCCCGACCTATCAGACTTTAGATGGCTAGAGAGTCAGGTACAGATATATCGTTCCAGGATACGGCTAATATGGCCAGGAGGATTGAGATGATTATGCCACAGGGTGGTGGTCAGGGGGGCTGACAAGAGGCCCTGTCATTTCGGTCGTTTCAGTGGAGCCTCATCTGGGGGCAGGGATTCTTCAGGCGGAGTTCATCCTCCCAGACCTTTTCAGTCAGCTCTCCAGGTTTCCCATGATACTTCAGGTGGTCGTGGTTCTCAGACACACTATTCTGACCAGCAGCCTAACAGTACGCCACCAGCTCCCTTCAGTGCACCGTTGTTTCAGATTTTTTGAGGTAGTCATTCAGGTCAACATGGACAGTTCCAGAGTCAGCAGTCATATTAGTTTGGGGCACATTTCCAGGTTTCGCCCCCGAGGTCCAGGTGGGTCCCAGCATCAGGGTTCTCGTGCCATGGTACAGGCACCAGGTGTTCCATATCCTGCCCAGCCAGCTAGAGGTGGGAGTAGAGGTGCTACAGGTGGAGGTAGAGGTCATAGAGGTGGAGCTCAGGCCGCCAGATATGGAGGCCAGCCATCAGTCGGCCATCCCAGAGATGTGGTTAAGGGTGGTAGGGCCCAGCCCCGTTGTTATGCTTTTCCAGCCAGGCCAGAGGCTGAGTCTTCAGATGCAGTCATTACAGGTACTATTCGGGTTTGTGAAAGAGATGCTTCAGTGCTATTTGATCTAGGGTCTACGTACTCGTATGTGTCCTCTTATTTTGCACCGTACCTGGTCATGCCTAGTGACCCACTGAGTGTTCCTGTTTATGTATCTACACCGGTGGGTGATTCTATCGTGGTCGATTGAGTCCATCATTCTTGTGTTGTGGTGATTGGGGGTCTTGAGACCCGTGTTGATTTGTTTCTTTTAGGTATGGTCGATTTTGATGTTATATTAAGGATGGACTGGTTATCCCCATATCATGCTACCTTGGATTGCCATGCCAAGACTGTGACCTTAGCCTTACCGGATTTGCCCCGTTTGGAGTGGAGAGGGACTCCTGGTCACTCTACTCGCAGTGTTATTTCGTACGTGAAGGCTCGGCGTATGGTCGAGAAGGGGTGTTTGACTTATTTGGCTTATGTGCGCGATTCCATTTTTGAGGTTCTCTCTATTGATTCGGTGCCCGTGGTTCGTGAGTTTCTTGAGGTCTTCCCTTCAAACCTGCCGAGGATGCCACCCGACAGGGACATTGATTTCTGCATTGATCTGGCTCCGGGCACCCAGCCCATCTCCTTGGGGTGCTTCAGTATTATTTGTGAAGAAAAAGGATGGTTCGATGAGGATGTGCATTGATTACCGGCAATTGAACAAGGATACAATCAAGAATAAGTATCCACTGCCAAGGATTGATGATTTTTTCGATCAGCTTCAAGGTGCCAAGGTATTTTCAAAGATAGACTTGAGATCTGGCTACCATCAGTTGAGGATTAGGGCATCCGATGTCCCTAAGATAGCTTTCCGCGCTCGGTATGGGCATTACGAGTTTTTAGTCATGTCGTTTGGGTTGAACAAAAGCCCCAGCAGCTTTATGGATTTGATGAACCGAGTGTTCAGGCCTTATTTGGACTCATTCGTGATAGTCTTCATTGATGATATATTGATATACTCCCGCATTCAGGAGGAGCACGAGCAACATCTCAGAGTGGTTTTTCAAACTCTGAAGGATAGCCAGCTATATGCAAAGTTTTCGAAGTGTGAGTTCTGGTTGAGTTCAGCTGCATTCCTGGGTCATGTCGTATTAGCAGAGGGAATTCAAGTTGACTCGAAGAAGATTGAGGCAGTCAAGAACTGGCCTAGACCAGCATCAACTACAGAGATTCGGAGTTTCTTGGGATTGGCAGGCTATTATCGTCGGTTCGTGGAGGGGTTCTCATCTATTGCAACCCCGATGACCAGGTTAACCCAGAAGGGTGCCCAGCTCAGATGGTCAGACGAGTGTGAGGCGAGCTTTCAGAGGCTCAAGACAGCTCTGACTACGGCAGTGGTATTAGTTTTGCCCACAGGTTCAGGGGCGTACACAGTCTATTGCGATGCTTCCCGTATCGGTCTTGGTGCAGTGTTGATGTAGGATGGAAAGTTCATTGCTTATGCTTTAAGGCAGTTGAAGATTCATGAGAAGAACTATCCAGTGCATGATTTGGAGTTGGCAGCCATTGTCCACACATTGAAGATTTGGAGGCACTATCTGTATGGCGTGGCGTGTGAGGTGTTCGCGGATCATAAGAGTCTTCAGTACTTTTTCATGCAAAAGGAGTTGAATTTGAGGAAGAGGAGGTGGTTGGAGTTGTTGAAGAATTATGATATTACCATCTTATATCACCCGGGGAAGGCCAATGTGGTGGCCGATGCTTTGAGTAGGAAGTCAGCTAGTATAGGCATTCTTGCTTTTATTCCGGTCAGTCAGAGGCCGCTTGCTTTGGATGTTTAGACTTTAGCCAATCGATTTGTGAGGTTGGATATTTCTGAGCCTATTCGAGTGTTGGCTTGTACGGTCGCTCGTTCTTTATTATTGGACCGTATCTGTGATCGGCAATTTGATGATCCCCATTTGTGTGTCCTTAGAGACATGGTGCAGCGCGGAGGCGCCAAGCAGGTGACTTTAGGTGATGATGGTGTTTTGAGATTGCAGGGACGAGTTTGTGTGCCTAATGTTGATGGGATTCGAGAGTTGATTTTAGAGGAGGCCCATAGTTGCTGGTACTCTATTCACCTGGGGCCCACAAAGATGTATCAGGATTTGCGGCAACATTATTGGTGGCATAGAATCAAGAAGGATATTGTGGCATATGTGGCGCGGTGTTTGAATTGTCAACAGGTTAAGTATGAGCATCAGAGGCCAGGTGGTTTGGTTTATTTCAGAGGATTGAGCTTCCCGAGTGGAAGTGGGAGAGGATCATTTATGGACTTCGTTACTGGACTTCCGTTGACCCGGAAGAAGTTTGATGCCATGTGGATCATTTTTGATAGGCTGACCAAGTCAGCGCATTTCATTCCTTTGGCAGTTTCCTATTCATCCGAGAGGTTAGCTGAGATCTATGTCCGGGAGATTGCCCGCCTTCATGGTGTGCCGGTATCTATCATTTCGGACCAGGGCGCGCAGTTTACCTCGCATTTCTGGAGAGCAATTCAGCGAGAGTTAGGCACCTAGGTGGAGTTGAGCACAGCATTTCATCCTCAGACGGATGGAAAGCCCGAGCGGACTATTCGGATATTGGAGGATATGCTCCGAGCTTGTGTTATTGACTTTGGAGGATCATGGGATCAGTTCTTGCCTTTAGTAGAGTTTGCCTACAACAACAGCTACCCGTCGAGTATCCAGATGGCTCCTTATGAGGCTTTATATCGTAGGCGGTGTCGATCTCCGGTGGGATAGTTTGAGCCGGGAGAGGCTCGATTCTTGGGTACAGATTTGGTTCAGGAGGCCTTGGAAAAGGTCAGGATCATTCAGGATAGGCATCGTACAGCTCAGTCCAAGCAAAAGAGTTATGAAGATCGCAAGGTTCGAGATGTGGCTTTTATGGTTGGTGAGCGAGTATTGCTCCGAGTGTCGCCTATGAAGGGCATGATGAGGTTTGGGAAGAAGGGCATGATGAGGTTTGGGAAGAAGGGCAAGCTTAGCCCTAGGTTCATTGGTCCGTTTGAGATTCTTGATCGAGTGGGAGAGGTGGCTTATAGACTTGCGTTGCCGCCTAGCTTATCAGTCGTACATCCAGTTTTTCATGTGTCCATGCTTAGGAGGTATCACAGTGATCCAGCCCACGTGTTAGATTTCAGCACTGTCCAGTTGGACAAGGACTTATCTTATGAGTAGGAGCCGGTAGCTATTCTAGATCGGTAGGTTAGTCAATTGAGATCCAAGAGTTTCCCTTCTGTTCGTGTTCAGTGGAGAGGTCAGCCTCCTGAGGCATCGACCTGGGAGTCCGAGTCCGATATGCAGAGCCGTTACACTCATTTATTTCCCGACTCAGGTACTTCCTTCTTCTGCCTGTTCGAGGACGAACGGTTGTTTTAGAGGTGGAGAATGTGATGACCCAAAGGGGTCATCACCTATTTTATTACCCATTCCATACTTTCGATGCCTTGAAAACCTCATCTGTAGTTTCCTCGAATTGCGTGCGCAGTCTGGGCGCGTAGCCGGACAGCTTAAATATGAAATTCTGTGAAAAATGCTAAGATTTTGATATTAAAATGAATAAATTTGACTCCGGTCAACATTATGGGTAAACGAACCCGGACCCGTGATTTAATTGTCCCGGAGGGTCCGTAGGAAAATATGGGACTTGGGCGTATGCCCGGAATCGAATTCCGAGGTCCCAAGCCCGAGCAATGAATTTTTGAGTGAAATTGTTTTTCTGAAATTTATAAAGAACAATGAAATGGAAATTGGTTAGAATGTGTTGGTATCGGGCCTGTATTTTGGTTCCGGCGCCCGATACATGTCTTATTTGTGATTTAATATATTTCTGTGATGTTTGGTTGAAATTGGACGTCGTTTGACGTGTTTTGGACTTAAAACTCTAAAATTGAAAGTTTATGAAGTTTGAAGAAAAACTAGTGATTTTGAGGTTTGATTCGTTGTTTTTTATGTTATATTGGCGATTTCATCGCACGGTTAAATTCGTAGGATGTTGTTGAGTTAGTGCATGTGATTTGTTAGGAGCCCCGAGGGCTCGGGACTGTTTCGGAGGTGTCTCGGAGTGATTTTGAACGTAGGAAGATTGCTGGTTTTTGGCTTCAGCAGTTGCAGGTCCATTTGTTCTTCGCGTTCGTGACGCCTCTTCTGCATTCGCAAAGCTTTAAGATTTTCCTTCATTGCGTTCGCATCCATTCTCTCACGATCGCGTAGTGTTATTTGAACCTGAGGACTTAGCCCTCTTTTCCTCTTCGCGTTCGCATACAATTGACTGCGTTCGCGTAGCTTTGCAGGTCTTCTTCATCGCGTTCGCGTAGGTCAATTTCTGGACCTCAGCCTTTTTACTCTTCGCGTTTAACCTTCTGCGAACGCGATGGTTTGTCAAGTCTACCCTTCGCGAACGCGACCTCCCTTCCGCGAACGCGAAGGACAATTTTTCCCAGTGGTATATAAGTATTTCCAGAACAATAGCTTCGGGATTTTTCATAAGTTTTCACGAAATTCATCTTCTCCAAGGTCCTTACGCATCCATTGAAGCCATCCTACACCAAAACTTCTTGGGAATTTGGGTAGAGTTAGGCCCTTTTGAATTTTCTTGATTTAGAACTCGTTTTGGGGTCGAATTTGAAAACAAATTATATATTCGGGCTCGTGGGTGAATGGGTGACGTGGTTTTGGTTTGAGCCTCGTGTTTGGACCAAGCGGGCCCGCGGTCGAATTTTGTTATTTTTGAAGAATGCATGGAAATGGATAATTAGGCTATGTAATTGAATTATTGAATCCTTATTGATATACTTGAGTTGATTATGCCTAGATAATACCATTCCAGAGTTGAATTCTAAAGGAAAGGCGGTGTTAGAGGGTTGATTACTATATTTTGGACCTGAGGTAAGTTTTTGGTCTAACCTTAGCTTGAGGGAATAGGAGTTGAGTATCATTTTATATTCGCTAATTGTCAAATACGATCTATAGGCATGGTGACGAGTATCTATACATTGGTGTCTAGCATGACCGTGAGTCCCTATATTATGAATATTCTGACTTTGTTCTAATTACTATGCCTAATTGATGATTTCTATATGATGTAAAGGGCATGTGAAGGAATATGAGGTAAGTACACTCTTTGGAGCATTGGCTCAAATTGTGAAACGAATAATGAAGAAATATGAGGTACTTATATTCTTTGGAGCATTAGCTCAAATTGTAAAACGAATGACAAAGGAATATGAGATAATTACATGCTTTGGAGCATTAGCTCAAATTGTGAAACGAATAATGAAGAAATATGAGGTAAGTACATTCTTTGGAGCATTGGCTCAAATTGTGAAACGAATAATGAAGAAATATGAGGTAATTACATTCTTTGGAGCATTGGCTCAAATTGTAAAACGAATGATGAAGGAATATGAGATAATTACATGCTTTGGAGAATTGGCTCAAATTGTGAAACGAATAATGAAGAAATATGAGGTAAGTACATTCTTTGGAGGCAATTACATTCTTTGGAGCATTGGCTCAAATTGTAAAACGAATGATGAAGGAATATGAGATAATTACATGCTTTGGAGCATTGGCTCAAATTGTGAAACGAATAATGAAGAAATATGAGGTAATTACATTCTTTGGAGCATTGGCTCAAATTGTAAAACGAATGATGAAGGAATATGATATAATTACATGCTTTGGGGCAGTGGCTCAAATTGTGAAATGAATAATGAAGAAATATGAGGTAAGTACATTCTTTGGAGGTAATTACATTCTTTGGAGCATTGGCTCAAATTGTAAAACAAATTATGAAGGAATATGAGATAATTACATGCTTTGGAGCATTGGCTCAAATTGTGAAACGAATAATGAAGAAATATGAGGTAATTACATTCTTTGGAGCATTGGCTAAAATTGTAAAACGAATGATGAAGGAATATGAGATAATTACATCCTTTGGAGCATTGGCTCAAGTAATGGAATAAATCATGGAAATGAAAGTGAAAGAAAGAGGAAGAGTTATTGAAATATACCCTTGTGGGATTTAATTGTTTAATTGATGTTCCCTTGCCAGGATTTAATTGTTTAATTGATGTTCCCTTGCCGGGATTTCCATTTTTTTCTTTCTGTTTATTTCCTTTGCCTTGTTTGTGATTGTTGTTTGGTTGAGGAAGATTGTTAAATCACGAAGGGTGATGCCGTCCCATGTTTCATATTATTATGCACGAGGGGACATTCCGTGCCATGTTTTATATTGATTATGCGCGAGGGGACATTCCGTGCCATGTTTTATATTATTATGCACGAGGGGACATTTCGTGCCATGTTTTATGTTGATTATGCACGAGGGGACATTCCGTGCCATGTTTTATATTATTATGCACGAGGAGACATTCCGTGCCATGTTTTATATTGATTATGCACGAGGGGACGTTCCGTGCCATGTTTTATATTATTACGCACGAGGGGACATTCAGTGCCATGTTGAAATTATTATTATGCACGAGGGGACATGTCGTGCCGCATCTTTTACTGTTTAATCTGTGTTGTCAATTCCTGTTATTATTTTCAGGTATTTCTGACTGTTGTTTTCGTTTCTGTCATTTCAGTATTTGCTATCTCTTACCTCCAGCATGTTCTCCTCGTAATTGTATTCTTGTTTAGTTTCTGCTATACTATTGAACTGCACAGGTACATTTTGTTGTCGTGTCTTAGCCTCGTCACTACTTCGCCGAGGTTAGGCTCGGCACTTACTCAGTACATGGGGTCGGTTGTGCTGATGCTACACTA
>ML435464.1:34406-51766 GCA_005239525.1 Nicotiana knightiana
CTGGCGTTCGTGGGCCTTGGCGTCTCTTCCATCCCTTTGTCTTCACTTCTGTCTTATTTTTCCTCTAGTTTCAGAGACAGCTATGTATTCTCTTTTCAGACTTGTATTTAGCACTCTTACAGACAGTTCGTGAGTTTGTGACTCCGGGTTTTGGAAAAAATTTACGCGTTGTTGTATTATGTTGTCCTTATTTAGCTTGAAACCATATTTATATCCGTTGTTAAATTTTGAACCGTTTAGTTTATCCTAGTAAATTTATGTTGATATGCTAGTTTATCTATACACGTTGGCTTGTCTAGCGGGTTCAACGTTAGACACCATCACGGCCCGATGGTGGGATTCCGGGGCGTGACATGAACCCATATCCCGATATTAGCCTGATAACAAACACCGAGCAGGTGAAGGCTGACTCCCGCTGGGAGATGCGGTGCAAGTGGATATTCCTTATCGGGAGGAAGACACAACCTCATATAAAATCGGTTTCCTCAGTGTATACACCTATCCATTTACCCTAGTATCGGTAGGGTCATCTTTGCCATCGATATATCAAGTGACTCTCGGCCAGATTGATCCATCATTCTGGCGCATTATTTACATGAGCAGGCATTTTGAGAATATGGTCGAGGGGATGCCTTTCACCTTCGAGCATCTGATTAGAA
This sequence comes from Nicotiana knightiana, assembly GCA_005239525.1. Classification (NCBI taxonomy): domain Eukaryota; kingdom Viridiplantae; phylum Streptophyta; class Magnoliopsida; order Solanales; family Solanaceae; genus Nicotiana; species Nicotiana knightiana. The sequence continues at coordinate 35,066 of ML435464.1, forward strand.
TGTACAGTACCCGACTTTACCAGGGCGGTCTGATTAAACTTCATCGTCGGGCCTCGAAGTCTTTATTTTCTTGTATCGAAGAAGACAAGGACACAGGATGGATGAGCCACTTCGCTCGTGTTAGGACCTCAGATTTGATTCCATTCGAAAGGATGTCGTTCCCTGAGGAATTGAATATGAATCGTAAGTTAATACTTTTAACCTTCCTCCGTGTCAACTTTCCCTTGAACTAACTCCATTTGATGATCCTGTTGTTGCATGGTATCCCGATGTGGTTAAGGATCTCCCGAGCTGGGTTCGCCAGCTCGATTCGATCTGCCCGTATGTTGAGTGCGTACGGCGCGATCTGGCCAGGGGCCGATGGGAATCTAAAGATCATGGTGGGGGCCACTCTCTTGCGATACTTGATTTCCTTTTTAAAGGAGATGACTTCTGAATATACTCTGACCTTTTATGTCATGTGTTTGTGAAGGCCTACGGGAGGCCTCTTCGATGAGGGAAGCATCGCCCGGGGGAGCAGATATCCCAAAATCAAATGAGGATAGAAAGAGAAAGGGAACCGTTGACTGAGTTTCTGGGGCCATCGAAAGCTATAGTGCAAAAATCCAAGGTCGGTTGCGCGGTTTTAAACAAGAAGAATGATTTCCCGACATCGCCCGAGGAGGTGGAAGCGTAACTGCTTCTGCCACTGCTGATTTGATCATAGTAGAGCTGAGGGCTTCTAATCGAAAGTCGACGATGTCATCCTACCTAGGGCCGAAGGGTTTTTTGAGGGTAGGTCAGATGATGTCCCTGAGCCGACTGCCATCCGAGATATTCCTCGAGCCGAAGGAAACTCGGTGGATGAGTTACGAAAGCTTAGATGCAAGCTGAAGGCCCTGATTGATCTATCCGGGGTCATTGATATAGGATATTCTCCGTCGTTTTCAACATTTTCTCCGAGGGAGACATAGGATGCCCATAATATAAAATCTTCCGAAGTGGAGGTGCCTCTTGGAGGGAAAGACGTAGTCGAGGGGCTCTTCACTATGGCCGAGAAGAATCCCGATCTTAACGCCATGTTCATTTTCGAGGAGGCTGAAAGGCTTTGCAAACAGGTAATCTCTTCGCTGATTGTTTCGAGCCTTGATTAGTATTTCATTGACCCTCCTTCCTTCATGCTTTCAGGAGAAAGTGCTTTATAACCGGACCACGGCCAAGTTCCAATCTGAGCTGACCCATTACAAGTGGGAGCACAGAAGATTTTTATTGGAGGCGGGCGAGCTCAGGACTTTTCTTGCCCAAAAGAAGGAAGAAGAGCTAGCCCTCCGAGACCATTTAGAAATGCTATCTCGGAAATTGAGCGATCTTGATGAGCAGGTAACATAGCCTTCTATATGTTTCATTTTTGTTTCTGCCTAATGTCAGTACTCGACACTTATCGGGCTGATCTTTGTAGCTTAAGGAGAAAGATGCCCTGATGCGGGAAGGATTCGGAGCCAGGGACACTGAGATCCTTGGGTTTAAGCAGTGCGTGAATGAGATGACTTCTGAGAGGGAGGCCCTCCAAAGGAAGTTAACCTTGCTTGAGGATTTCCTTCGGGATGCGATTGAAAGTAGCAAATATAAAGGCCTCTATGTTGAATCGATCACCGCGCTGTCTTCGATTAAGGCTAAAGCCGATGCGCTCATAGACTCGTATAAGGTTGATGATGTTGCTGCAAATGCCCAGGCTAGGAAACTAGCCGAGGAGGCCGAGCTTGGGCTTGCTCGAGCTCTGGAGCGTGTCCGATTAAAGTCTCGGTGACAGGCTCTCGAGAATATACATGTAGGGGGCCTCGATTTATCTACTGAGATAGAGAGGGTGAAGACCCTAGAAAAGGAATCAGAGGCCCTGCTTGATTTCGAAAATGATTCGAGCAGTGGCTCGGAAAATGATGGAGATGAGGGTGAAGTCCCCGAGGGGGGATGAGGTCGCTGAAGATCTGGGGGCTGAATGCCAAGCCGCTAGAAGCATAACCTCCGAGGGAGCCGTTGAAGGCCCGCCCCAGCGGTAGATTAATTTTTTGTTTATTCTTCTTTCCTGTATAAGGGCTCCGACTTTGAGCTTTGTAAATGTGCTTTATGAACTTTCATCATATATAAAAGGCATGTTTTTATTCCTTGTTTCTTTTATGGTCTCTTGAAATATGTTTCGATGGCTGTCGATGATTATTCCGATGAATGGGACTTAGAAATGAAACCCTTAGGGCTACAAATTGCCCCTGAGGCTTTTTAGGCCGGCACTTAGGCTCTTACGCATTGGGTTGGTACAACCTTTAATGTGGTTGGCAACTTAGGCTCTTACGCGTTGGCCCTTAGGCGCTTTTTAGTTAACCGTTTCGGGCTCAGTCTCCGAGTCGAATTCGACTCGAGCTCATTGGCCCTAAGGCATTTCGGATCGGTACAACCTGTAGCTGGCAACTCAAGCTCTTATGCATTAGGTCGGTACAACCTTCGGTGTAGTTGGCGGATCTGGCTCTTACGCATTTGGCCCTTAGGCGCTTTAGTTAACCGTTTCGGGCTCAGTCTCTGAGTCGATTCGACTCGAGCTCATCGACCCTGAGGCGTTTTGGGTCGGTAAGACCTGTAGCTGGAGACTTGAGGTCTTACGCGTTAGGTCGGTGCAACCTTTAGTATAGCTGGCAACTCGAGCTCTTACACTTTAGGTTGGTACAACCTTTAGCCGGTTCTTTCCAAAAGTTTTTCAAAGTAATTAGAGGCCTGTGATTTTATGGAGACGGTAAAACGTCTCCGAGTCGAGTTAGTCTGGCCGGAGCCTTATGACGGTGGTCATTGTATCTAGTCGTAGCCTTTTAGTCCCCAAGTGAGATAGCCTTGGCATCTTTATCGAGGGTATGCTTTTTTAGGGGTCTTACAAGTTCAATATATAGCCTTGACTTTGATATTGGGATAAGTCCTTTTTAAGGTATTATAGTTTCGATGTTGCCTCATGGAGGGCTTATGAGTTTTAAGTTGCCAGCCCTGAGGTCTTACGGCTATGAGTCGACTGTCGAGGGCAGTCCCCGAGCCAGAGTCGATATTGCCTCATGGAGGGCTTATGTTGTTGTTGTTGCCTCATGGAGGGCTTATGGATTTTATTTTTTTGTTAACTCGATGAAGTGACTGTCATGGACATTCCCTGAGTCGAGGTTATGCCTCATGGAGGGCTTATAAATTTGAAGTTACCGGCCTTGATGTTTTTGCTAACTTGATGAGGTGACTATCGTGGACAGTCCCCAAGTATAGGTTATGCCTCATGGAGGGCTTATGCTGTTGATATTGCCTCATGGAGGGCTTATGTTGTTGATGTTGCCTCATGGAGCGCTTACGAATTTGAAGTTGCCAGCCCTGAGGTCTTATGGTTTTGATGTTTTTGGTAACTCGATGAAGTGACTGTCATGGACAGTCCCGAGTCGAGGTTATGCCTCATGGAGGGCTTATAATTTTGAAGTTGTTGGCCCTGATGTCTTATAACCTTGATGTTTTTGGTAACTCGATGAGGTGACTGTCGTGGACAGTCCCCGAGTCTAGGTTATGCCTCATGGAGGGCTTATGCTGTGATATTGCCTCATGGGGGGCTTATGTTGTTGATATTGCCTCATGGAGGTCTTTTGTTGTTGATATTGCCTTATATAGGGCTTACGAATTTGAAGTTGCCGGCCCTGAGGTCTTATGGCTTTGATGTTTTTTGTAATTCGATGAAGTTATTGTCGTGGACAGTCCCCGAATCAAAGTTATGCTTCATGGAGGGCTTATAAATTTGAATTTGTCGGCCCTGAGGTCTTATGGCTTTGATGTTTTTGGTAACTCGATGAAGTGACTATTGTGGCAGTCCCCAAGTCGAGGTTATGCCTCATGGAGGGTTTATAAATTTGAAGTTGCTGACCTTGAGGTCTTATGGACTTGATTTTTTTGGTAACTCGATGTAGTGACTATCGTGGACAGTCCCCAAGTCGAGGTTATGCCTCATGGAGGGCTTATGCTGTTGATATTGCCTCATAGAGGGCTTATGTTGTTGATATTGCCTCATGGAGGGCTTACGAATTTGAAGTTGCTGGCCCTGAAGTCTTATGGCTTCTATTTTTTGGTAACCCGATGGGGTGACTATCGTGGACAGTCCTCGAGTCAAGGTTAATTTCGGGCCCTAGGGCCGTTTCTTGTGAATATAGCAAACTTCTCTTACACGCGAAGTGTTTTGATGATAGAAGATTTTTCTCCGATTACTTGGTACAAGTATACATGTTTTCACTACCAAGGGTTCGATTATTCTATGTGGACATGGTTCATTCTACCGTTTGGCCCAATACATCATTCTCCTGTCGAGACCCTTTTCGGCATATTTTACTAATCTCTCGGGGGAATGCCCCTCAGTATTTGAGGTTGATTGGAGAGAAGCCTTGAATACTTGATGAGTTCTCCTCAGGTAGCATATAGGTGTTGCCTCATTAAAAACCTCGTCAGTAAAACCCATGTGGGATAAAATTCTGATGTGAGGGAAAAAGAGCACGACGCATGCTTTAAAACCCAAGGCCTTCGAGGTGTCTTTCATTTGGCACCTGCAAGAAACTATTGTGAAGCTCAAAATAAAAAGGGAGGAAGTTATACCCTAGCAATAATAACGCATGAGCATTGATATGTTCCAATTGTTTGGAAGTTGCTCGCCTTCCATGGTGCCAAGTTTGTAGGACCCTTTGGCGATTACTCCGAGGACGTGGTACGGTCCTTCCCAGCCCGGGCCTAGCTTACCTTCATTAGGGTTTCGAGTGCTCAAGGTGATTTTTCATAGGACTGAGTCCCCCAACTCCGAAATACTGGAGGTTTGTTCTCCTATTATAGTATCTTTTGATTCTCTATTTTTGGGCGGCCATCCGCACAAGTGAAGCTTCTCGCTTCTCGTCTAATAGCTCGAGGGCCGTAGTCATAGCCTCACTGTTTGAGTCCTAGGTGGAATTTCGGAATCTGGCACTAGGATCTCCGACCTTGACCGGTATCAAGGCTTCGGACTCGTATACCAGAGAGAAAGGCGTCTCTCCTGTGCTAGATTTTGAGGTTGTCCGATATGCCCACAGTACCTCAGGCAGTATCTCCCTCCATCTCCCTTTTGCATTTTCTAACTTCTTTTATGGTCTTGTTCGTGGAATGGGCCTGACCATTTTCACATAGGTGGTAGGGCATTGATATGATCCTTTTGATTTTATGATCTTCCAAAAACTTTGTTACTTTGCCTCCGACGAACTGCCTCCCGTTATTGCACGTTATCTCGGAGGGGATCCCGAATCTGCACATGATGTGATCCCAGATGAAGTCGATGACTTCTTTTTCTCTTACCTTCTTGTAGGCCTGTGCGTCCACCCATTTTGAGAAATAGTCACTCATATATACAATAAATCTAGCCTTACCTGGCGCCGTTGGTAGTGACAACACTGAATGCAGTTGTTCACCGGGTTGGAGTACGTAGTCGGTGTCTCCCGGACCTAAGCATACTACCAAGGGTCCATCGAAGGTTCTTCTGTATAGATTTCCACTTTCGTCGAGTGAAAATCGGGTTGCCTTGGTACAAAGGGCCTTTGACTCTTTTGGATCTGCGGGTAGTTTCCCACTTCTCAAATAATTGATGTACTTACTTCTCAATCCCATGTCAAGCTGGTGGAGTTGATTTCGACATGGACTTCTTTAATCACCGATTTGGATAGCTGAACAATAGCACCGGGGAGAATGTCGTCTTCCTCGACGGACGATCCCAGGTTTGCAAGTGCATCTGCCTCGCTGTTCTGCACTTGGGGTATGTGGACCAGAGTCCATTCTTTGAAGCGATGCAAAGTGACTTGAAGTTTTTCTAGGTATCGTTGCATCCTGTCCTCTCGAACCTCAAAACTTCCATTTGCATGGTCTACTACCAGAAGGGAATCACATTTTGCTTCGATGATTTCCGCTCCTAAGCTTTTGGCTAATTCGAGACCTGCATTCATAGCCTCATACTCGGCTTTGTTGTTAGTCAACTTTGCAATTTTTATAGATTGTCTAATCAAGCCACCTGTAGGTGGTTTCAGAACTATGTCGAGCCCGGATCTTTTCACGTTCGAGGAACCGTCGATGAATAGGCTCCATACCCCCTATGTTGTGCACGTTTTTAGTAAAAGTTATTTTTCTACCTCGGACACGAGGGCGGGCGTAAAGTTGGCCACGAAGTCCGCCAAAATTTGGGACTTGATAGCCGTTCGGGGCTGATATTCGATATCATACCCGCCGAGCTCGATGCCCCATTTGGACAATCAGCCTGATAATTCGGGTTTATTAAATATATCTCAAAGAGGATATGTCGTTAAAACACATATATGGTGACATTGAAAATAAGGCTTCAGCTTCCGAGACGCACTTATTAATGCAAGAGCTAATTTTTCTAAGTGTGGATACCTGGTTTCAGCATCTCCCAAGGTTCGACTCACATAGTAGACAAGGAATTGCGTACCTTGCTCATCTCGAACCAATACGCCGCTTAGCGCTACCTCAGCCACTGCCAAATAAAGATATAGTGTTTCGTCCTCCTTCGGGGTGTGGAGCAAAGATTGGCTTGAGAGATACTGCTTTAACCCTTCCAAGGCATGTTGGCACTTAGGGGTCCATTCAAAGTTGTTTTTCTTTTTAAGTAGGGAGAAGAAGTGATGGCTCCGATCTAATGATCTCGAGATGAATCGGCCTAACGCCGCTATCCGCCCGGTCAGTAGCTGTACAACCTTCACATTGTTTACCACCATGATTTCTTCGATGGCCTTGATTTTGTCGGGGTTGATTTCAATCCCTCTATTTGATACCATGAAGCCTAAAAATTTGTCTGAACCTACGCCGAAGGCGTATTTCTCGGGGTTGAGTTTCATGTTGTAGCTCCTAAGGATGTCGAAAGTTTTATGCAAATGAGTCAAATGGTCCTCTACACGCAGGGACTTAACTAGCATGTCATCAATGTAAACTTCCATGAATTTCCCTATTTGACGTTCGAACATCTTATTAACTAAGTGTTGGTATGTGGCCCTGCGTTTTTTAGTCCGGAGGGTATTACATTGTAGCAGCACGTTCCATACTTCATGATGAAAGAAGTTTTTTCCCTATTCTAGGGATTCATTTGAATTTGATTATACCCATAATAGGCGTCGATAAAGGTGAGGATCTCGTGGCCAGCCGTGGCATCAATCAAGCGATCAATGTTGGGCAACATGAATGAATCTTTAGGGTATGCTTTATTTAGTCTTTATAGTCCACACATATTCTTAACTTGTTCCCCTTTTTGGGAACCACTACTACATTGGCCTACCATTCGGGATATTTTACTTCCCTGATGGACCCTATTTTGAGGAGTTTTGTTACCTCGTCTTTGACAAACGCATGCTTTGTCTCGGATTGAGGCCTCATGTTCTTCTTCACCGGTTTGAACCTGGGGTCGACGCTTAGCCGATTGGTGGCTACTTCCCATGGGATCCCTGTCATGTCTAAGTGGGACCAAGCAAATCAATCAACATTGTTAACAAGAAATTGAATGAGTTTTCCCTGAGTTTGGGGGTTAATCTCGTTCCCAGGTATATGTTTCGATCTGGAAGGTGTTCCATTAGGACAACTTGCTCCAGATTCTCGACCGTTGATTTGGTTGCGTCCGATTCTTCGGGGGCGACGAAGGTTCGAGGAGTGAGGAAGTCTTCTTCATCATCCTCAAGGGCCTGCTCATTTCTTGACCCCTCCGAGGTGGAGTATATGGGCGTCGGTGCCATGTCACGCACGACAAACATTTCCTTTGCCGCGTGTTGTTCCCCATACACCATTTTCACGTCGTCTTTAGTTGGGAATTTTAACATCTGGTGGAGAGTTGATGGTACCGCCTCATGTGATGTATCCACGGCCTTCCCAGCAGGGCGTTGTATCTCATATTACCCTTGATGACATGAAACTTGGTATCCCCAAACCGTACCGGACACACTAACTGGGAGGGTGATTTCCCCCTTCGTCGTTTCGCTCATCATATTAAATCCACTGAGGGATCGAGAGCCGGGCACTATTTTGTCAAGCAGCTCGAGCTGCTCCACTACTTCCCACCTGATTATATTGGCCGAGCTACCTGGATCCACGAGCACACGTTAATCTGAATGTTATTTAAGAGAAAAGAAATTACCAGTGCATCACTATGTGGCAGGGACAGTACTTCAATATCTTCTTCACTGAACACAAAAGTTGCTTCGGGCATACAACTTTGGGTTCGTTCTTTGGTTGTGATGGGTAGTTTGGCCCGTTTGAATGTGGGTTGTCGCGGGACATCAGTCTCCCCAATAATTGCGTGAACAACGTGCTGGGGTTCTCCCAGTCCATTCTCCCCGTTCGATCATTTTTCTCGGAAGTAGATCTTGGCTCGACCTTCGTCAAACCCATGAAGATGCCTTTTGCCGATCGATTGGGCCCCTTCAGGTATTTGCGGTGGTAGTCTGGTGCATGAAGCAGCTGCACCGTTTGCTCCGTCATTCTCAGGACCGTTGTTTTCATGTGCATTCACTGAATTAAACATTCTCTGACCTGAAATTGAAGATTCTTCGACAAGAAAAAGCGTGAAGAATGACTTGTGTTTTTAGAAAACCAGCATTAAAACAATCACTATTATTTTTAGCCCCATGGTGGGCGCCAAACTGTTTACCTAGAAAATGGTAATTACAATTATATTTGATTTTGTGATTCTAAAAATACGTGGTCTATTTTAATACCAGTTGTTTAGGTAATGGACGCTAAGTGAATGGTGAAAAAACAAAATAAAAGCGAAGGATAACAAGATTATGCAAACTGAGTAGTGGAGAGACAGGGTATCAAGGTCGGTCTGAAAGTTCCTCGGGGTCGAGCTCGGGGGCTCGATAATGGGCGGTCGAGAGTGATTCGACAGTGTCGATGCCTCTAAGATGGCCTCTTTATGATCAATAACGAGCAATGAATGAAGAACAATTAATGAACACAATAAATGAAAGACAATAAATCAATGAGACAATTGTAAATAATGTTTGAATTAGAGGGCAGAGAATGTTCTTAGTCTTATGTATGAGTATCATGTATTGTTACAAAGTGACAAGGGTCCCCTTTATATATGAGGGGGGGATCTCAACATAGTACATGTGTAATTATTACAAAAGAGAGATGGCTGGCACATCCACTTAATGCCCCGGTACGGGCCTGTACTATTTTTGCAGACTTGGTCAGCTTTAACCACGTGAAGTCTGGATATTCCCACTTTCCCATAACACTCTTCGACTCCTTGGAATACTTCCTCGAGGGATGTACCTCGGGTTGAAATTCGGATTCTGCTCTGATACATCTGAGGTCGAGGCTTGGAATGCTAAAGAAGCCTTAAAATCGTATTGCCCAGTTTCACCGCATACAAAATGTAATGGGTAATTAAAAGGGAATGGATTAAAGTCACTTACCAATGAATTTGGAAAGAAAAATCTCTTGGAATATCACTTCTAGAGTGTTTAGGGTTGAGAAATGAGCTAAATCCCATTTTTCCCTCTTTTGCCCAGCTGCTGATTTCGTAATTGCGAGATTTTGTTAGCAATTGCAAACATCGAAAATGTTAGACAAAGGTCGCAAATGCAAACCCTGTCACAGAAGAGCAGAGATCGCAAATGCGACAAAAAGATCGCAATTGCGAAGATACCACCATCGCAAATGCGGCCAGGAACTTCGCAAATGCAAAGCAGACTCCAGTGGTCAGTGATCGTAAATGCGACCACTTCCTTCGCAAAAGTGAAAGTCCACCATTCGCAAATGCAAAAACATTCTCGCAAATGCGAGATTCACCCAGCCAATGCTAGCAAATGCGAATAATTCTTCACAAAATCGGGGCTCGCAATTGCGAGATTTGCAACAGAGAACCAGAACTGTATTGCACCAGCAGTCTTCACACAAGCAAAACTCATTGAAACACGTCTGAAACGCAACCGAGCCCCTCGGGCTCAAAACCAAACATGAACACAAGTGTAATAACATCAGACAAACTTGATTGCGCAATCAAATCACCAAAATGAATAAAATTTCAAAGTGAAACTCAAGAACACTAGAATCACAATTAAGCGTCTGAATCATATCAAATCACTTCCGAATTGAACCAAATTTTACAAAAAAGTTTCAAATAGCAATGCGGAACTGTTTCAAGTTCTAATATCAAAATACGAACCCGTTATCTAAGAAGTCAACTTATGATCAAACTTAAAAATTCAACTTTAAGAAATGCTAGTTTTCGGCAAAAATGAGTCAAAACTAGTTAGGGACTTCTGAATTCAATTCCGGACATACACCCAAGTCTCAATTACGGATCCACAGGGATCGTCAAAATACCGATCCGGATCCGTTTACATAAATTGTTGGCCGTAGTCATCTCAAACCATCTTCAAGGCAAAAATTCACATTGTCTTCAACTTTTCACATAAATACTTTCCGTAATAAGACACGGACTGCACACATAAATCAAAAGAAACTAACGGAACTAATTGAGGTCTCGGAATATGAAAATAGAGGCTAAATCTCAAAATGGTCTATCGGGTCATCATAATAATCTTTCCGTATATCTCCGCATGAGCCTTGTATTTATATTTTAAATATATTTTTTTTTGAAATAGCTACACACATTTTAGCCCCCTTATCTCACCACGTGGCTTCAAGTAATTCCCATACTAGCAACATGCGTATAAATACCACCGTATATCGCCACATGCACATCAACCCCTATCCTTATACTGCTGCATGCACATCAATATCACAACACAATAATCAACTCGCACCATATGTGCCCATAGGCCACAATGTTGCCAAAATCAACACTATCAATGTTACCAGAACACATAGCCCACGGCTCAATCACAATGTGTGCAAAAATCTCAAAAATAATAAAATAACTAAGAAATAACTCGACTAGGAAAAATGTATCAATAGTCAACCACTTTACCCTCAATATGATAATGGATTTCACAACAACAACTTCAACAACCCACAATTTAGGTATTTTTCATGGAATGGCAACTTCCAATTTAAAGTGCAAAATATAAGTTTAACAATGAAAGAGATAGCATCAAATAGTAACTAAGTCAATGCACGAGAATAACTCAATAATAGAATGAATGGTATGTAACAACGAACTACAAATAATGTACATGAGAGTAACTTTGGCAATAGAAACTAGGACAAATGACAACTTCAATCTAAGGCATTTAAGAATAAAATTTACAATGAAAGGTGGAATAGATAATAATAACGTCAGGCTGCGTACCTTCAGTTGCACTAGTGGATTGAATAACCTTTTTTTTTAGTGCCAACAAAGTGCATGTGTTCCGGAAGCTCACAGAGAAATTATTGCTAATTGACTGAAGTGACAAGCAAAAATATTTAGTTCTTTCTTTCATTTAATGCCTGTTGGTGTTCCAAAAGTTCCTGGTAAAGAGGAATTCTAAATCTAAATCAATCATTTAATCAAACAAAAATAAGTGCTTATGGGTAACCTAAGAGTCTAAACCGGTCAAATATCACATATCAGCCCATGTAGACACTCGTAACCTCGTGTACACGTCTTTCACATAATACAAATAGTACAATCAATCCAAATCCTAAGGGGTAAATCACACATACAAAATTAGGCAAGACACTTATCTCAACTAGCCAAATCAACAATAAAAAATAGATTTTTCCTTAAAATTCGCTTTTGCACGGCTCAAATCTAACATAAACTAACTTAATAGCATTAAATAATGCAAGAGAACTCAATTACAATTAATAAAGCTATGATTTTTATATAATTTCCCAAAAGTCAACCCCTATCTTGCTCTATAAAAAATTGAGTCTAAGGGTAGATCTTGACTACTCATAACCCTATGAGCCTATATATTTGTTTGATTTTCAAATCTGAATCCAATTCAAACCTCAAATCCGATATTTTCATTTTTCAAAACATAGACAAAAATCCCGAGAATTTCTCTTTGATTCTCATAAATTTGAGGTTAAATCTCATATATAATCCTGAAATATAGTTAAAAATTGATTAAAACTGCTTACCCAATGATTGTAACTGAAAATCCCCTCTCCAAATCGCTCCTACCAAGTCTAGGATTTTAAAATGAGATAAGTGAGATGAAATCCCCACTTTTCAGACCTTTGTTTAGTTGCATATTGCAACACTGGATTTTCAATTTCAAACTCTCGCAAATGCAAAGAAAGCCTCGCAATTGCAGCTCCTGATAGTCTATGGAGAAATCGCAAATGCGACAATGGCTTCGCAATTTCGAAGCCTGCTCCCACGCAAATGGGACTAAATTGTCGCAAATGCAACAAGTGGGGAATCGCATTGCAATACCTGATCCTCAAATGTTCACTTTGAAATTGCAAGGCTGGTGTTTGCAATTGCGATAACTGTAGCACCAGCACACCAGCAACCAAAAAATAAGTTCAAACAATTACAAAACACATCTGAAACTCACCTGAGACCTCGGGGTTCTAAACCAAACATCAACACAAGTCTAAAAATATCATATGAACTCCCTTGTGCAATCAAAACACCAAAAATAATATCTAAAACCACGAATCGAACACCAAAATGCATGAATTTCAAAAGAAAACTCAAGAACTTCTAGAATTGCAATCAAGCATCAGAATCTTATCAAACTAACTCCAAACGACACCAAATTTTGCAGAGAAGTTTCAAATAGAAAATGGGGCATATTCCAAGTCCCAAAACCAAATTCCGTAGCCAATAGCCATAAAATCAACCTACGGTCAAACTTAGGGAAACTTCTAAACCTCAATTTGCCAACTTTCGGCAAAACAAGTCAAATTAACCTAGGGATATCTAAAGTCAATTTCAGGCATACGCTCAATTCCAAAATCACGATAGGAACTTATCAAAGCCATCAAAATACCATTCTGGAATCGTTTTCACAAAAGTCAAACTTTGGTCAATATTTTCAACTTATGCTTCTAAACCAAGAACTAAAGTGTCCAAATCAACCCAAAGCCTCCCCGGAACGAAACTAACCAACCTGGCAAGTCAGAAAACCACAAATATACATGTGTGAAGCATCAAAATGGAAAACAGGACTCAAATAGCTTCGAGTACGTCGTCCATCCTCTTCTCTTCCTCGTCCTTGCTCTCCAAAAGCTTCGAGTACGTCGTTTTCTTGGTTTCTACCTTTCCTTGGACCTCTCATTTTCACCATCAATCCCATTGTTTCCTTTAGAGTATCCTTTCGAGACCCCTAGCACCTCTTTAGTAGCTTCTCTAACGCAGTTCGCTGTTAAGGTCCACATACCACTACTCATACATGCCTCCAACTTCTCCCTCAGCTCCCAAGTTTTTTCCCTAGCCATAATTAAGCAATAAAAATTACATGCAAGACACTTGTAGGTAAGAATTTGCAATCACAAGAAATTATTCCAATGACATATATTTCTTTTAATCCCCACCCTACCCGACCCCAATTCAATGATATTTAATTTATTTCCTAAGTCTACTAGTATCTCAATTTCAATTCAAACATGGGTTTGATAATTATTGGGATTCATTCACACTTTCTGTACGGTTGTTATTGAAATTAATTGAACTTATTATGAACTGCTTTGTGCTCAATCAACTTATCTTTTACAGTGTAAAAAGCAGAATATAAGATGTATTATAATAAAAGAAACAATGTATATGGTAAAAAATTTATCATGCCAAACGTAGAATATAAAATTATTTGTATAGATAAAGAATGATGTATAAGGTAACAAATATTTTATCAGTTGGGTTTTGGAATAAATTTCTGTTACAAAAGTTTTGGAGATTGAGATAAGTGATAGGGAATCTACAAATAGTTACTAACTTATAAGGAAATATGGTATCTTAGCTTACCATATTTCTTTATAAGGTAGAACTTTTTTGTAGATCCTCTATCAATTATCTCAATTTCCAAAACTTTTGTAAGAAAAATATATTCCAATACCCAACAGATAATAAATTTGTTACCTTAAGCATTAATTTTTTTTTTTATCTATTACAATAACCATATATTCTGCTTTAGGCACTATAAAAGATCAGTTGATAGAGTACAAAGTAGTTCATAACAACTTTCAACAAAAATCATACAGAAAGTGGTGAATCCATCCAATAAATGATGAAGAATTTCAGTGTTTTGTTCCTACTCTCAATTGCTCTTCTATTGAGCTTCTCAGCTCCTTCTCTTGGTATGAATTACTGTACTTTTTAGCATTAATCTATTTCATTTGATTCTACGCAAATTTTAATTCTATTGTCTCCGTGAGACCTTATTTACACTCAAAACAGGTACAATTGAATTTATAGCGTAGTTTATAAACACGTGAATTAAATTGATCTGAAAAATAATTCCATTATCTACTTTGTACTCAATCAACTGTACCTTTTTTTAGGGTTAACAGACATATAAGTCACATGTTCGAGCCATGAAATCAGCCACTGATGTTTGCATCATGGTAAGCTGTCTACATTACACCCCTTGGGGTGCAACCCTTCCCCGGACCCTGCATAAACATGAGATGTTTTATGCTCTGAACTGCCTTTTTTTTTATTTATTATTGTCATGATATAAGGGCTAATTTATTCTTTTTTTGGTTTGGTCTTATAATTTTAGGGCAACCACCAAAATTATGTTCAACGAGCTTCCAAGTGGCCGATAAGTGTGGCAATTTCAGTTGCGCTTTAGAAGCCATAAAAAGATATCCGGCAAGTGAAATGCCCCAAAAATGCAGTTGTAGTTCACAAGGGAGTGGCAGCCTATGCTCCTGCTCCATAGTTTGCCAACCTCCAAAATAAAATGCAATTATATTAGCAAGTTTATGAGTATATTGTTCTGGGAGTTATTTTGATAAACTCCATGGAGTATGTAAACAGGAAATTTACATTTCCAATATTCGCCAACTAATAAAACAGTAAAGTTTAGAGAATCTATTATGTCATTACTTTGTCCTTTTGCTTCTTTTTTTTTTGGCATAATTAACTTTTGTTCAAGGATAATTAAGCAAATTACTTTAGTAGACTTAGGAAAATGAATTAAATATCATTGGACTAATTTCTTGTGATTGCAAATTCTCATTTACTGACGAGATTAAACGGCTCGTTAAAAAGATTTTAACGGTAAATCTTAGGACTGTTTCATTTGCTATTGGAATTATTACTACTTGTGGTATTCTCATCGTTACCGTTAATCTTATTGAAAGAAGAGTTTTTCTATAGGAAAATTTACATCCATGACTAACTTATATACTATATTTATCATAAATAAATACACTTTAAAATAATTATAATTTCTAGCTATACTCTGCTCAGAGATTTGATTCCTTCTCCAACTTCGCTGTCTCTGAATCTGTCATTGACCCCACCGTCGCCGAGGACAACGATTCTCCTATTTTTACTTCCTCTAAACACCCGATCCATGTCCTAAGTCTACTAGAATAATTATTGGAATCCATTCGCACTTTGTGTATGGTTGTTATTGAAAGTAATTAAAGTTATTATGAACTGCTTAGTCTCAATCAACTGATCTTTACAGTGTCAAAAGCATCAATTCAAGGCATGGTATAGCCTAAGCATTACCCCTACTCCCCGAGCATGAATAAATACCCCGTTATTCGTATATGGGCGCAAATCCAAATATATGCGCACCCATAACACATAGCTATCACAAATAATTTGGGTAACTAGTGCCTCAACCAAATCTAGGTAAGATACTTACCTCAAGCAAGCCAAATCACTTCTCTAACAAGCCCTTCCCACTTGTATCAACCTCCGGACGTCCCGAATCTAGCCAAATTAACTTAATATAATTAATAAAAGTCATAGGAATCGAATCCAAATGATAAAGCTAAGATCTTTAACCAAAATCAAAAAGTCAACCTTGGGCCCACGTCTCGGAACCCAACCAAACTCACGAATTTCGAACATCCGTTTCATACAAACCCAACCATATCAAAATCATCCTATTCTGTTCTTAAATCGGCCTTCAAGTCCTCAATTTATGTTTTAGAAAAGTTTTTACAAAAATTCCCAGTTTCTCCAATTCAAATCACCAAATAAACAATAAAAACAAGGATGGAATCATGAATAATGGACAAATCCAAGTTAAAAACACTTACCCCGATTCAAATAGAGAAACTCCCCTCCGAAATCGCCCAAAATTGCGCTCTCTAACTCAAAATGTGATATAATAACTCCAACCCTCGAAATAGAGGACTATATAATCTGCTCAGGCATTACCCTACGCGATCGCGGAAAAGCCTTCACGATCGCGAAGAACAAAATCTCCAGATGCCCAATCCTCTTAATGGTTTAGTTATTTCTAAATCAAAAATGAGTTTATTTCAAACTGATGTCAGGTTTCTTGGTCACCAAATCTGTCAAGGAAAAATTACTCCTATCCAAAGGTCTATTGACTTTGCTTCAAAATTTTCTGATGTTATAACATACAGAACTATGTTACAAAGATTTTTGGGAAGTTTGAATTATATTTCTCCATTTTATAAAAATCTTTCTAGAGACTTAGCACCCTTAACTGATAGGTTAAAAAAGAATAAAAAGGGCAATAAATCCCCTTGGAATGATAGTCTCACTGATCTTGTTAAAAATATTAAGCAACGGGTAAAAACCTTGCCTTGTTTAAC
>MDKJ01190468.1:0-14093 GCA_005239525.1 Nicotiana knightiana
AGTGCTTTGGGAGAAGGCTATGAGAGCATTTATCGATTAATTAGCAATCATGAGTGAATTATAGAAAAGGGATATTTAATTAGAATGCAATACGAGTGGTGAATTGATAACAACCCTAGAATATTTGTCTCTGCTGAATACACAACAATACTCTCGTTACTTGATAATTAGTTCTTTCATAAAATCGTAGTATAAAATAGTTACATACCTGGATTTTTACTTTGGCTTGATTTAATAACCATTATAGTGATTTAGTAAGTAGTTTACACAAGTCCCTGTGGGTTTGACATTCGATTTAACATAATATTACTTCCTACGACCACGTATACTTGCGTATGCGTTTGGGATCAACAGTTATCGATTGAGGAGCAGAGAGCAGGGGCAGCAGGATAAGAGAGCTCGATTTTTTTAGGATTTCAGAGGTGCTCCAGCTAGGGGCAGAGGTCAGTTTTGTAGGGGCCAGCCTAGTAGGCCCCCATATTCATCACGCTACTACCACCCCGAGGTGCTCCAGCGAGGCCTTATTTCAGCGCTATGCTAGAGAGTTCTTATCGCCCGCCAGCTATTCAGGGTTCCTCCGGCGGGTATTCTGGCCATCAGGGGTCCTCCAACCCTTACTTCAGTGCTATGCTAGAGAGTTCATACCGTCCTCCAGCTATTTAGGGTTCTTTAGGGCAGCAGGGCATGGTACCGAGAGGTTGTTACGAGTGTGGGGATCAAGGTCATATGAAAGGTTATTGTCCCAGGCTTCGGGGCAAGGCAGTGCAGCAGGGTCACCAGCCTATGAGTTCAGCACTAGCGGTCCGGCAACCCAGAGGTAGAGGACAGGCTGGCAGGGGTCGTCCTAGAGGTGGAGGCCGGACAGGGGGAGCCTAGTCAGCTCATGCTCATACCTGTGAAGGTCAGTCATCCGGTGCTCCAGCTAGATTCCATGCTTTCCCGTCCAGACCAGAGGCAGTAGCCTCAGACACCGTGATCACATGTATTATTTCAGTATGCGGTAGAGATGCATCGGTATTATTTGATCTAGGATCCACTTACTCATATGTGTCATCCTTGTTTGCTCATTTCCTAGATATTCCTTGTGAGTCCTTGGGTACTCCTGTTTATGTGTCCACTCCTGTGGGCGATTCCGTGGTGGTGGACCGGATTTATTGGTCCTGTGTGGTTACATTCTGTGGGTTCGAGACCAGAGCGGACCTCATACTACTTGATATGATTGATTTTGAGGTCATCATGGGCATGGATTGTTTATCTCCCTATCATGCCATCTTATATTACCATGCCAAGACTGTTACTTTATCCGTTCCCGAGTTGCCGAGATTGTAGTGGAGAGGTTCCTCAATTAGCGCAGCTAGTCGGGTTATTTCTTTCCTAAAGGCTCGACATATGGTAGAGAAGGGTTGTTTGGCTTATCTTGCTTATGTGTGGGACACCACCACCGAGTCGCCGACGATTGATTCAGTGCCAGTAGTTTTAGAGTTTGCTGATGTATTCCCTTCAGACCTTCCAAGTATGCCACTCGGATCATGACATTGATTTTTGCATTGAATTAGCTCCAGGCACCCAGCCTATCTCTATTCCTCCATACCATATGGCTCCGAAGGAATTGAAAGAACAACTTGAGGAGTTGTTGGCTGAGGGTTTATCAAACCGAGTGTGTCGCCTTGGGGTGCTCCAGTGTTATTTGTGAGGAAGAAGGATGTGACTATGCAGATGTGTATTGACTACCGCTAGTTGAATAAGGTCAGCATCAAGAACAGGTATCCATTGCCGCATATCAATGATTTGTTTGACCAGTTGCAGGGTGATCGAGTGTTTTCTAAGATTGACTTGAGATCAGGGTACCATCAGCTGAAAATTCAGGACTCAGATGTTCTGAAGACTGCCTTTCATACGAGATATGGTCATTATGAGTTCCTGTTGATGTACTTTGGCTTGGCTAATGCCCCAAGAGCATTTATCGATTTGATGAACAGGGTGTTCGGGCCTTATATTGATTCTTTTGTCATTGTCTTCATTGATGACATTCTGATTTACTCACGTAGCTTCGAAGAGCACGAGCAGCATTTGAGAGTTGTGCTCCAGACTTTGCGAGAACAAAAGCTGTACACTAAGTTCTCCAAATGTGAGTTTTGGTTGTATTCTGTGGCATTCTTGGTACATGTGGTATCCGAAGAGGGTATCAGGGTGGATCCTAAGAAGATTGAGACAGTTCAGAGTTGGCCACGCGCTACTTCAGCTACAGAGATCAGGAGCTTCTTGGGACTGGCAGGTTATTATTGCCGATTTGTGGAGGGGTTTTCATCCATTGCATCCCCTCTAACTAGATTGACCCAGAAGAATTCCCCATTTAGATGGTCCAACGAGTGTGAGGCGAGCTTTCAGAAGCTCAAGACAACATTGACATAAACACCGGTACTTGTGTTGCCTTTCGGCTCAGGGATGTATACAGTTTATTGCAATGCTTCACGCATTGGTTTAGGATGTGTGTTGATACAGGAGGGGTGAGTTACTGCATATGCTTCACGGAAGCTGAAGGTTCATGAAAAGAATTACCCTGTGCACGATTTGGAGTTGGCGGAGATTGTTCATGCTCTTAAGATTTGGAGGCACTACTTGTATGGGGTTCCTTGTGAGGTTTATACAGACCACCACAGTTTGCAGCACTTGTTCAAGAAGAGGGATCTTAATTTGAGGCAGCGTAGGTGGCTTGAGTTGCTGAAGGATTATGATATCACCATTCTTTATCATCCGGGCAAGGCGAATGTTGTTGCAGATGCCTTAAGTAGGAAGGCGGAAAGTATGGGTAGCTTGGCTTTCATTTTAGCAGAGGATAGACCTTTAGCTTTGAACATTAAGTCATTGGCCAATCGCCTGGTGAGGTTGGACCTTTCAGAGCCCCGCCAAGTTCTTACACGTGTAGTTTCTCAGTCTTCCTTATCAGGGGAGATCAAGGCTCGACAGTTTGATGATCCGCACTTGGTGGCTCTCTAAGAGATAGTGGTATAGGGTTGTGCCAAGGAGGTTTCTATTGGCGAGGATGGTGTTATGAGACTTCAGTGTCGCTTATGTGTCCATAATGTTGATGGCCTGAGGGAGAGGATTCTAGAGGAGGCTCATAGTTCACGTTATTCTATTCATCCTGGTGCTACGAAGATGTATCGTGACTTGAGGCAGCATTTCTGGTGAAGGAGGATGAAGAAAGACATAGTGGAGTATGTGGCTAGGTGTTTAAATTGCCAGAAAGTTAAGTCTGAGAACCAGAGGCCAGGAGGCCTACTTCAGCATATGCCTATACCTGAGTGGAAATGGGAGCACACCACTATGGACTTCGTAGTTAGATTGCCTCGGACTTTGCGGAAGGTTGATGCGGTTTGGGTTATTGTGGACAGGTTGACCAAGTTGGCACATTTCATTCCAGCAGCTACTACTTACACTTCTGAGAGGTTGGCCCAGATCTACATTCGGGAGATAGTTCGGTTGCACGGTGTGCCTGTGTCCATTATATCAGATCGAGGTCCTCAGTTCACCTCACACTTCTGGAGAGTAGTACAGAGTGAGTTAGGCACCCGGGTAGAGCTCAGCACCGCATTCCACCCTCAGACCGACGGACCGTCGGAGCGGATAGCCCAGATATTGGAGGACATGCTCAGAGCATGTCTGATTGAGTTTGGAGGGCAGTGGGACCAGTTCTTGCCCTTGGCTGAGTTTTCTTATAATAACAGTTATCAGTCCAACATCGATATGGCTCAATTACACGCCTTGTATGGTTGGCGATGTCGTTCTCCCATCGGGTCGTTTGAGCCTAGCGAGGCTAAGATATATGGCACCGATCTGGTGAAGGATGCTTTGGAGAAGGTGAAGTTGATTTAGGAGAGACTTCGCACAGCACAGTCCAGACAGAAGAGTTACACGGATCAGAAGGCGCGTGATGTATCATTTATGGAGGGAGAGAAGATTCTGTTGAAAGTCTTACCGATGAAGGGTGTTATGAGGTTTGGGAAGAAGGGCAAGCTGAGCCCAAGGTTTATAGGCCCATTCGAGATGTTGAGGCGAGTTGGGGAGGTTGCTTATGAGCTTGCTTTACCTCCCAGTTTATCAGTAGTTCATCCGGTCTTTCATGTATCCATGCTCCGGAGGTACCATGCCGATTTCTCTCACGTGATAGACTTCAGCACCATTAATCTAGACGAGATATTGGGTTACGAGGAGGAGCAAGTTACTATCATTGACAGGCAGGATCACTAGTTGAAGTCTAAGAGGGTTTCCGTCGTAAAGGTCCAGTGGAGAGGCCAATCAGTTGAGGAGGCGACTTGGGAGTCCGAGGAGGACATGCGGAGAAGATACCCACACTTATTCAGCACTCCACGTATGATTCTAGACCCGTTCGAGGACGAACGTTTGTTTAAAAAGTGGAGAAGGTAACGACCCGATCGGCCGTTTTGTGTTCTAGAACCCCGTTTCCCTTAATGAGACTTCCCATAGTTGCTTTCTCTGATTTATGACTTGCGGGGACGAGTGGTTTGAGGTTTGGAAGAGTTTGGGGTGGTATAGGAACACTAAGTTCCTTAAGGTAGGACTTAAAGGACAAGTTTGACTTCGGTCAACATTTTTAGTAAACGACCTCGGAATAGAGATTTGAAGGTTCCGGTAGGTTCATATGTTCCGGTAGGTTCATTTGGGACGTGTATTTGTGTTATCGAGATCCTAACGGAATTCCGAGATCGGGAATAGTTCTCTTATGTCATTTATGACTTGCCTGCAAAATTTGGTGTCTTTCCGAGTAGTATAGGTCGGTTCGGCGCATTGTTAGCAAATTCTAGAACTTAAGGTTCTAAGTTTGATTCAATTTGGTTTTGGGGTTGAATTCTTAGTTTCGTTGTTGTTTTTCACGTTCCGAAAATTTGAGCAAGTCTGTATCATGCAGACTTACTAGTGCCTTTGGACGGGGTCTCGAGGGGCTCAGGTGAGTTTCGGACCCCTCGGAGCTAATTTCAAAACACCAGAAATTCCAGGTCTGGTTTCCTTCTCCGCGTTCGCGAAGGGGTTACCGCGTTCGCGAAGAAGGAACGGGGCAGGGGTGGTGAATTCCCTGTGAGTTCGCACAAAAGGCATCACGATCGTGATGGGTTGTGCTCCTGACCCAGTGCGTTCGCACACCTCCCCCGCGTTCTCATAGAGCTCGGCCATTGGGCCAGCCCAGCTACCCCTTACCCTGTGCATTCGCAAGGCTCCCTCCGTGTTTGCATAGAAGGCCCACGTGGGCCTGGTCATTTAAGGCATCGCGAACGCACTGCCCAGACTGCATTCGCATAGAGGAAACCACTGGGCAGTGTGTTTTTATAGCGGGATTTAATTTATTTTCCTCATCTTCTTCTTCTTCCTTGGGATGATTTTTAACATTCAAGAGGGGCAAACGACCTAGTTATTGAAGGTAAGTAAATTCTACCCTAATATTAGTTTAATGCATGAATTACTAGTTAAATTAACTACCTAATTAGTGAAAATTAAGGATTTGGCATAGTAACCTAGGGCTTTTGAAAACATAGAAAATTACCCGTGCATTGGCTATGAATTCATACAAAAATCATATATTAACGATCCTTAGGTTATGGGTGAGTGTTTCCTTCGAGAATTTTCGGAATCCGAGCATGCAGGCCCGGTGTTAGATTTTGGGATTTCTTCAAGAATGATGAATTTGACTAAATAATAGGAGAATTCCATGCTTTGAGTAGGTGCGATGCGAGGTGAGTACCTTTGGGTGACGAGTTCGGAGTTTCGGGCGCATTCTTGACCCGGGAAGTAGGTGCGATGCGAGGTGAGTATCCTTTCTAACCTCGTAAGAGGGAATTGTCCCCGTAGGTGTTTTAAATGCTATGTGTGATAATTGTGGGGGCTACGTACGTACAAAGTGACGAGATTCCGTACATAGCGATTATTATTATTATGTCTGGGTAGTCAGGTCCACATCATGCCTTGTGTTTTACTTGAAATGAACTATATGCTTAATAAATTAAATGTTACATTCGGCTTATTTGAGATCATGGAATTTGAGAAAATTTGTAAGAAATTGCTTACTGAAAAGTAATTTAAAAGGGAATATTGTCTGTGCATGTGACCGCTTCGCAATTTACATTCCGCGAGCGGAGTGTGATTTCCCCCACTCTTATGGGAACGGGCCGTACGCTGCGGCGGATTAGAAGATGCACTTATGGTTCGGTCCGTTCGATCCTCGGCAGTGCATAGAGATGATTACTTTTATGGAAGAGATGCACTCATGGTTCGGGTCGTTCGATCCTCGACAATGCATAGATGTGAGTACTTTATGGTAAGGTGCACTTATGGTTCGGGCCATTCGACCCTCGGCAGTGCACGGATACGACTATCCTATGGCTCAGGCCGGTTATCCTTATCCTGTATGCGCATGATTTATTTGTTACTAAATTCATGGATATTTATTTGACAGATATTTGGGGGAAGGTGAAGAAGTAGTTCTTTATTTATTTCCAGTACTTCCTTGGAATTCAGTGCCTTATATATATATTTGCTGCTTCACTGCCTTTACATGCCTACTATTTTCATCATATTCTGTTAAATTATATTGTTGGACCTTAGTGAGTGTCCAATCGAACTCTCGTCACTACCTCTTCGAGGTTAGGCGGGATACTCACTGGGTACATATATATTTCTGTACTCATGCTACACTTCTGTACTTAATTGTACAGGTTCCGAGGCTGGTGCATCTGGTTGTCAGACCGGAGCTCGATTCTGATTATAGACGGACCTGACTTCACGCTGAGCTGCTTTCTCCTGGCGATCCTTGGCAACACCATGGGGTTTCTTTTGCTTACTTCCCGTCTATTTTTTTCAGACAGTGGGACTGTATATTATATCTTTTTTTATTCTGTTAGTATGCCCGTAGGACTTGTGACACTAGTTCCTGGCACACACGTGATAGTTATTATGGATTACAGGTCTGTATATATATTGGCTCACGCCTCGTCATGACCCTTTTTGATTAAAAACTGGCTAATTATCCTTGTCAATTTATGTCTTATGTTTTAACAACTGAGTATATGTTGAAATGTATAATCTAATAAGAAGGAACCCTTAGTAAATTGAGTTTTGGCTTGCCTGACCCCACTGTTGGGTGCCATCATGACCTAAGTTAGGATTTTGGGTCGTGACAACATGGTATCAGATCACTAGGTTAACATAAGTCTTACCAGTCACGGGCAAACTCAGTAGAGTCTTGCAGATCGGTACGAAGACGTCTGTACTTATCTTCAGGAGGCTATAGGATGTTAGGAAACCACTCTTTGTTCTTATTCTATCGTGCAGTCGATGATTTACTAAACTCATTCTTCTATTCTCTCATAGATGGTGAGGACGCCTGCATCTGATGTTCCAGACCCGGGAAGGGCCGCTAACCCCGTTGTCCGTGGCCGGGGGAGGGCACCGGCCCGAGGTAGGGGACGAGGGCGTCCCAGAGCTATTCCGATTCCACCACCAGAGGATCCTATTATAGAGGAGAAGGACGAGGTGCCTCCAGCAGATCCTGCTCCAGTAGACTTCATGACGGTGCCAGGCTTCCAGGCAATCATGGGCCGTATGATGATATTTATGGACACTATGGCCCTGGCTGGTTTATTTCCAGCAGATCCTGCCACTTCCCAGGCGGGAGGGGGAGTCCAGACCCCAACTTCCCAGGCTGCAGGCCAGACAGCGGCATTACATCATACCCTGGGTACACTGCCCGTAGGGGGGGTCCAACCTGTTGCAGCAGACCTGAGCCCAAACCAGCTGCGGATGGCGATCCGCAGAAGTTATTGGATAGATGGACTCGATTGCACCCTTGAGTCTTCAGGGTGAGCGAGGCGAGGATACCTAAGATTTTGTGGACAGGTGCAGGGAAAGGCTGCACAACATGAGGATACTAGAGTCCCATGGAGTGGATTTCACTAACTTCCAGTTGGAGGGCAGTCCTATATTCTCAGCATGCCAGCAGATTCTCCTCCTTTCACTTGGGAGCAGTTCACAAAGATGTTTCTGGATAGATATATCCCACCCTCTGAGAGGGAAGAGCTGCGGTATCAGTTTGAGCGGCTACAACAGGGACAAATGTCAGTGATAAATTATGAGGCCAGATTTTCAGAGTTGTCTCGCGATGCACTCATGATACTACTTACTAATGCAGAGAGGGTGCGGAGATTTGTGGCTGGGTTGCATCCAGGTATTAGGGCCACCATGGCTCGAAAGGTCGAGATGGGTACTCCGTATCAGCTCGTGGTAGAGATTGCTCGCAGGATCGAGGGGTATCGATCGATGATCAGGGAACAGGGGCAGTAGGACAAGAGGGCTAGATTTTCCGGAGATTTTAGAGGTGCCCCAACTAGGAGAAGAGGTCAGTTTAGCAGTAGTCAGCCCAACAGGCCTTCATATTCAGCACCTCCACCATCTTCATGAGGTATTCCAGCGAGGCCTCATTTCAGTGCCATGCCAGAGCGTTCCTACCGTCCTCCAGCCATTCAGAGTTAACCCAGTGGTTATCCTAGTCATCTGAGATCCTCCGACCCCTACTTCAGTGCTATGTCAGAAGGCCCACATCGCCCTCTGGCCATTCAGGGTTCTTCTTCGGGGCAGTAGACTATGGTACCTGGGGGTTGTTACGAGTTTGGAGAGCCAGTTCATATGAGGAGACATTGTCCCAGGTTTCGGGGCAAGGTCGTACAACAGGGTTATCAGCCGATGGGTCCGGCACCAGTAGTCCGTCCACCTAGAGGTAGAGGACATGTTGGCAGGGGTCATCCTAGAGGTGGAGTCCAGTCAGGGGGAGGTCAGGCAGCTCCTGTTCACTCTGGTGGAGCTCAGTCTTCCGGTACTCCAGCTAGATTCTATGTCGTTCCGGCCAAATAAGATGCAGTGGACTCAGACGCCGTGATCACATGTATTATCTCAGTGTGTGGTAGAGAGGCTTCAGTATTATTTGATCTAGGATCCACCTATTCATATGTTTCAACATTATTTGCTCATTTTCTGGATGCTCCTCGCGAGTCCTTGGGTTCTCCTATATATGTGTCCACTCCTGTGGGCGATTCTGTGGTGGTAGACCAGATCTATCGGTTTTGTGCAGTCACCTTCTGTGGGTTCGAAACCAGAGCAGACCTTTTATTGCTCGACATGATTGATTTTGAGGTTATTCTAGGCATGGATTGGCTATCTCCTTATCATGTCGTGCTAGATTTCCATGCTAAGACAATTACTTTAGCCATGCCCGAGTCTCCTAGGCTGGAGTGGAGAGGTTCCTCAGTTAGTGCAGCTAGCCGAGTTATTTCATTCCTGAAGGATTGACATATGGTCGAGAAGGGTTGTCTGGCGTATCTTGCTTATGTGCGGGACACCACCGTTGAGTCTCCGACGATTGATTCAGTGCCAGTGGTTCGAGAGTTTGCTGATGTATTTCCTTCAGACCTTCCAGGCATGACTCTGGATTGTGATATTGATTTCTACATTGATTTAGCTCCAGGCACCCAGCCTATATCTATTCCTCCGTACCGTATGGCTCCGAAGGAGCATCTTGAGGAGTTGTTAGCTAAGGGATTCATTAGACCGAGTGTATCACCGTGGGGTGCTCCAGTTCTATTCGTGAAGAAGAAGGATGGGTCCATGCGGTTGTGTATTGATTATCGCCAGTTGAACAAGGTCACCATTAAGAACAAGTATCCTTTGCCGCGCATCAATGATTTGTTTGACCAGTTGTAGGGTGCTCGGGTTCTTTCTAAGATTGATTTGAGATCGAGATATCATCAGTTGAAGATTCGGGCCTCAAATGTTCCGAAGACTGCTTTTCGTACGAGATATGGCCACTATGAGTTCCTGGTGATGTCCTTTGGCTTGACTAATGCCCCAGCAACATTCATGGACTTAATGAATAGGGGGTTCAGGCCATATATTGATTACTTTGTTATTGTCTTTATTGATGACATCTTGATTTACTCACGCAGACCAGGGGAGCACGTGCAGTATTTGAGAGTTGTGCTCCAGACCTTACGGGAATAGAAGCTATATGCTAAGTTCTCCAAGTGTGAGTTCTAGTTGGATTCCGTAGCATTCCTGGGGCATGTGGTATCCGGAGAGGGTATCAAGGTTGATCCTCAGAAGATCGAGGCAGTTCAGAGTTGGCCACGTCCTACTTCAACTACAGAGATCAAGAGCTTTTTGGGCCTAGCAGGATATTATCGCTGATTTGTGGAGCAGTTCTCTTCTATTGCATCCCCATTGACTAGATTGACTTAGAAAAATGCCCCGTTTTGATGGTCTGACGAGTGTGAGGCGAGCTTTCAGAAGCTCAAGGCAGCATTGACCTCAGCACCAGTTTTGGTATTGCCTTCCGGCTCAGGGATGTATACAGTGTATTGTGACGCTTCACGCGTTGGCTTGGGATGTGTGTTGATGCAGGAAGGGAGAGTTATTTCCTATGCTTCGCGCCAGCTAAAGGTTCATGAGAAGAATTACCATGTGAACGATTTAGAGTTGGCGGGGATTGTTCATGCTCTTAAGATTTGGAGGCACTCCTTGTATGGGGTGTCCTGTGAGGTTTATACAGACCCACCATAGCTTGCAACAATTGTTCAAGCAGAGAGATCTTAATTTGAGGCAGCGCAGATGGCTCGAGTTGTTGAAGGATTATGATATCACCATTCTTTATCATCCGGGAAAGGCAAATGTGGTAGCAGATGCCTTGAGCAGGAAGGCGGAGACTATGGGTAGTTTGGCTTATATTGCAGCAGAGGAGAGACCTCTATCCTTGGACATTCAGCCCTTGGCTAATCGCCTTGTGAGATTAGACCTTTCAGATCCTCGCCGAGTTTTAGCACATGTGGTTGCTCAGTCTTTATTATAGGGGGAGATTAAGGCCCGACAGTTCGATGATTCGTACTTAGCAGAGCTTCGGGGGACAGTAGTACAGGGTGGTTCCAAGGAGGTTACTATTGGCGAGGATGGTGTTCTGAGACTTCAGGGCCGTTTATGTGTTCCTAATGTCGATGGCCTGAGAGGGAGGATTCTAGAGAAGGCACACAGTTCTCGGTATTCTGTTCATCCTAGTACTACGAAGATGTATCGTGATTTGAAGCAACATTTCTGGTGGAGGCTGATGAAGAGGGACATTGTGGAGTATGTGACTAGGTGTCTTAACTGCCAACAGGTGAAGTATGAGCACCAGAGTCCAGGAGGCCTACTTCAGCAGATGCCCAATCCTGAGTGGAAATGGGAGCACATCACTATGGACTTCGTGGTTGGGTTGCCTCGGACTTTGCGGAAGGTTGATTCGGTTTGGGTCATTGTGGATAGATTGACCAAATCGGCACATTTCATTCATGTAGCTACTACATATACTTCTGAGAGGTTAACCCTGATCTACATTCGGGAGATAGTTCGGGTGCACGGTGTTCCGGTGTCCATTATATTAGATCGAAGTCCTCAGTTCACCTCGCATTTCTAGAGAGCATTGCATAGTGAGATGAGCACCCAGATAGATCTCAGCACAACATTTCACCCTCAGACTGATGGCCAGTCGGAGCGTACAGTCCAGATATTGGAGGACATGGTCAGGGCATGTGTGATTGACTTCAGAGGTTAATGGGACAAGTTATTGCCTTTGGCCGAGTTTTCTTACAATAATAGTTAGCAGTTCAACATCGAGATGGCTCCATTTGAGGCTTTGTATGGTCGGCGATGTCGTTCCCCTATCGGGTGGTTTGAGCCTTGCGAGGCTAAGTTATATGGTACCGACCTGGTAAGGGATGCTTTGGAGAGGGTGAAGTTTATTCAGGAGAGGCTCCGCACAACACAGTCCAGACAGAATAGTTACACGGATCAGAGGGCACGTGATGTATCATTTATGGAGGGAGACAAGGTTCTGTTAAAGGTCTCGCCGATCAAGGGTATTATGAGGTTTGGGAAGAAGGGGAAGCTGAGCCCGAGGTTTATAGGTCCCTTCGAGGTGTTGAGGCGAGTTGGGGAGGTTGCTTATGAGCTAGCCTTTCCTCCCATTTTATCAGTATTTCATCCGGTCTTTCATGTATCCATGCTCCGGAGATACCATGCCGACTTCTCTCACGTGGTTGATTTCAGCACTACTCAGTTGGATGAGGTTGGGATACGAGAAGGAGCCAATTGCTATTATTGATAGACAGGATCGCCAGTTGAGGTCTAAGAGAGTTTCTGTAGTGAAGGTCCAGTGGAGGGGCCAACCAGTCGAGAAAGCGAACTGGGAGTCCGAGGAGGACATGCGGAGAAGATATCCGCACTTATTAAACACTTCAGGTATGATTCTAGACCCGTTCGAGGACAAACGTTTGTTTAAGATGTGGAGAATGTAACGAACCGACCGGTTATTTTGCATTATCGGACCTCTTTCCCCTTAATGAAACTTCTCATAGCGTCTTATTGTGATTTATGACTTGCGGGGGCGGGTGAGTTAAATTAACTATCTAATTAGTGAAAATTAAGGATTTGGGGTAGTAACCTAGGGCTTTTGAAAATTTATAAAATTACCCGTGCATTGGCTATGAATTCATACAAAAATCATATATTAACGATCCTTAGGTTATGGGTGAGTGTTTCCTTCGAGAATTTTTGGAATCCGAGCATGCCAGTCTGGGGTTGGATTTTGGGATTTCTTCAAGAATGATGAATTTGACTGAACAATAGGAGAATTCCATGATTTGAGTATAATTTGATATATTTACGTAATGTTTGGTTAGCTTCGAGTCCTTTGGATGACGAGTTCGGAGTTTCAGGCGCATTCTTGACCCGGGGAGTAGGTGCGACGCGAGGTGAGTCTCCTTTCTAACTCATAAGAGGGAATTGTCCCCGTAGGTGTTTTAAATTCTATGTGTGATAATTGAGGGGGCTACGTACGTACAAAGTGACGAGAGTCCATACGTAGCGGCTATTATTATTATGTCCGGGTAATCAAGTACACATCATGCCTTGTATTTTTCTTGAAATGAACTATATGCTTAATAAATTAAATGTTACATGCGGCTTATTTCCCTGAGATCATGGAATTTGAGAAAATTTGTAAGGAATTTCTTACTGAAAAGTAATTTTTAAAGGAATATTGTGTGTGCATGTGACCGCTTCGCAATTTACATTCTGCGAGCGGAGTGTGATTTGCCCCACTCCTATGGGACCAGGCCGTACGCCATGGCGGATTAGAAGATGCACTTATGGTTCGGGTCGTTCGATCCTCGGCAGTGCATAGAGATGATTACTTTTAAAACAGAGATGCACTTATGGTTCGGGCCGTTCGATCCTCGGCAGTGCATAGATGTGAGTACTTTATTGTAAGGTGCACTTATGGTTCGGGCCGTTCGATCCTCGGCAGTGCACGGATACGACTATCCTATGGCTCAGGCTGGTTGTCCTTATCCTGTATGCGCATGACTTATTTGTTACTAAATTCATGGACATTGATTTGACAGATATTTGGGGGAAGGTGAAGTAGTAGTTGTTTATTTGTTTCCAGTACTTCCTTGGATTTCAGTGCCTTATATATATATTTGTTGTTTCACTACCTTTACATGCCTACTGTTTTCATCATATTCTGTTAAATTATATTGTTGAACCTTAGTGAGTGTCCAGTCGACCTCTCGTCACTACCTCTTCGAGGTTAGACAGGATACTCACTGGGTACATATATATTTATGTACTCATACTACACTTCTGTACTTAATTGTACAGGTTCCGAGGCTGGTGCATCTGGTTGTCAGACCGGAGATCGATTCTGATTATAGACGGACCTGACTTCACGGTGAGCTGCTCTCTCCTGGCGATCTCCGGCAGCACCATGGGGTTTTTTTTGCTTACTTCCTGTCTATTTCTTTCAGACAGTGGGACTGTACATTATATATTTTGTATATTCTGTTGGTATTCCCATAGGACTTGTGACACTAGTTCCTGGCACGCACGTGATAATTATTATGGATTACAGGTCTGTATATATATTGGCTCACACCTCGTCATGACCATTTTTGATTAAAAACTGGCTAATTATCCTTGTCAATTTATGTCTTAAGTTTTAA
>ML435466.1:0-87853 GCA_005239525.1 Nicotiana knightiana
AAATAAAACCTATTAAGAGTAAGATAAAAATTTAAAATATTAAGATTAGACCTAAAAGAAATACTTACACCAAAAATAATATAGAATTTGAGTGTGGTAAAAAATTAATTGTTCACAGCTACTTGATTCTAGTGCTTTTCTGAAATTAGGGTTTCGTCCTAAGTTTCTTCAAAATGGTTCTTTTAACTGTCAAGTGTTTAAATCCTATTATTTTTTATTGGTTTGACTAATTGCCGTTTATTGCACTAATTACCTCAATCTTCTTCCCGTTATGTGTTTATTTCAATCAATCAAATATTTTGGGTGATTTTATTTAGGGTTTCAAATTATATTTTCCTGTTAAAATCAATTTTTCTATGTGATTTTACCTATTTCCTTAATTGTGACTTTAATTAGTAATACTTGCCTTAATTAGACTATTAGTCTGATTTAGGGGTTAAATTGACTCCTATATGGTACGTGATTTATTTCTTACGTTATTTGAACCCTAATTTATACCGCTAATTGACTCTCCCTATTCTAGGGGGTCTCTCCCATATTTTCTGAATGAATTAATTGGTTAAATCTCCCAATTAACTGGTTGATTTATTTGATTACCCTGTTTATGAACTCTGAGATATCTTTGCTTTATTTGATTTACTTTTACTAAGTGCTATATAAAATCTCACTATGATTCTTCTAAACAACGAACACAATTCAGAAAGAAACACACACACAAAAACACAAACTTTGCTCTCATTCAGACCCTTCTGCTGCTTGTATTTACTACGCTGTCTAGCCGGCTGAAAGCCAAGGCTAGACCACTAAGTTCTGCATACTTTCACCTTCTGTTTTGCTATCTTTAACTGGTATATCTCCACTCCTATTGTCATTCATTATGCTATGAAGATTAAACCTCTGTGCTTTTCCTGCCTATTGCTCTACTTCTGTGTTTAGACATATTTCTTTCCTGTTTATTGCTTTTAATCAGTATGCTCTACTTCTGTATTTAGATATGTGTCTTTCCAGTTTATTGCTTTAAATCCGCATGTTTACTTCTGTATTTAAACTCTTGTCTCTCATGATTATCGACCTCAATTAGTATGATCACTTATGTGTTGTTTAATCCATATCTTTTCTCTGTGTTGATCTCAATTAGGATGAATACATATGTCCTTCCTAATTATTGACCTTGGTTAGCATGAATGCTTCTGTGAAGCCGGACTTCTATGACTTTCTTGTTTATTACTTTAAATCAGCATGATCATTTTTGTTGCTCTGTCACATTCAGTAATCTGGTTGTTATCACATGCAGTTAGACTTATATGTTTCATGTTCATAGCTCTTAATCAGTATGCTATGTCCTATTGAGTGTTGTGTAAAATGGTTGTTACAATATGTCAACCTGCTTTGCGTTAACTAGCATGCTATCACTCTAGACCAGTTCTATGTGTTCCTGCTTCAGGACTTCTATGTTCCCTACCCCTACTACCCTTCTTGGTATAGTTGTCTGTTTATTATTCCGTTTCTAGCATGCTATGTGCTCCACTTAGTGCTAATTAATGAACTAAGTGAAATCTAGGAAATGTAAAGCTTTACTGGAAGTCTTTGTTTGGACTCAGAGTGCTGCAGTGGTTCTGTTTACTCCTGTTTTACTTCTAAACTGTTTTCTTAAAACTATTCCTATTTTTCAAGCACTATTTTTCAGGCACCTTATAGTGTAGCGATTTCATTTTATAATTTTTTTGCACTTGGTCTGTAATAATAATTCTTATAAAAAACAGATATTGGGGATATTAGAAAAACTGGGAGAGACATTTTATATATTTTGTGGGGATCGGGAAGAAATCATGCCTATAGGGTTGTTATGATTATCTACATGCATTAGAAACCATTCCTATAGGACTGCTATGTGCATTAGAAATCATGTTTATAGGACTTATCTCGTTATTTGTCCTAAATTTCTAATTTTCATTCTATAAAATCTTGCATTCTCACAGGTGCATTAGAAATCCTTTTTCTAGGCCACTTATCAATTCTGTGTATTAGAGATCATGTTCCACTCACTTAGATATCATGCTTATAGGTAAAACATATTAAAAATCAGTTTCCTCATCTAACCAACATGCCTATAAGTATAAAAACAGTTCCAACACTTAGTATCATGCTTATAGAGATAAATATGTAAAATCAATTTATGTGTTTATGCTTGTGTTCATCCTCAGCACATAGACAACATAGGGTCTAAATGGATAAAAACGGCCTGTTTAAAATCAATCACTGGCTTAGAGTTATGGTCCTGATTAATGCTTAGATGACATGTTTAGAGGATACCGTTGATCCACACCTGGGCAAGCCTGTAGGATGACCAAAATTCTGAAGTCCTGAATTGTGTTTGTGTGACTTACTTATAAACTACCCAGATTCAGTAAGCCATAAAAATCGGTAGGCAAACTGATTAGGGGTTCACTGCCTCGCCTTAACAAATGTTGCACAGTCTGCTTTTGTGCTCACCTACGTATCCTGCTATAGGACTGTAAAGTGTTTAAAATTGTTGTTTGAGACGTGCAAGTGTTTTCTTATTTATGGAGGTAAATGTGGGCCTTTGACTACTTTGTTATATGATAATCCTATCTGTTTTGTTTGTCGCTTAGATTTTCTTCTTTTAAGCACTACAGGTGAGTCTAGAACCACCTTAATAGAGGTCCTAAACACCTCCAGGTACATAGAAAAATGTGCGGGTAATGAACGCATAGAGTACGTATTCAATTAGAATCGCTTAAGTAAAAATTAAGGTGAGTGTAATTAGGTAGTAAAGGATATGATGACCTGTGCGCTAATGCTACGCGTAACACCTCTATTCTGGGAATGTTTACCGAGTATTGCACAGAAGTGATCCTATAGGCTAATAAACCTAGGACCCCTTTTTATTCATGTTTTAAAATGATCTTTACTTGTTTAAATTACTTTATGACTAATTCACTAAAATGAGTTTGGCCGGGACCCACCATTGTGGATCTCGAGGGGCGCCTAACACCCTCAAGGTAATTTGGAGCCCTTACCTAATCTCTGGTAATGTAAACCGGTTTATGAGTTACTTGAATTTGGTTCCCTAACGCACCTTAAATCCGTTAGGTGGAGACTCTTCAAATTCCATACCCCTTCCCAAAAGGAAATGAGTTGTCCCAAAAGATGTCGAAACCCGGACTACGCGAGGAAAAAGGGGGGTGCGACAGCATGGCGACTCCGCTGAGAATTTCTAGGCTCTTACCATTTTAACAAACTTGATTCTCTGAATTACTCTAAGCAAGATTTATTCTGCTGATACATGTGCACCCTTTCCCTTTCCCTTTATTTGATCTTAATTATTTATTTTCAAGTATTTATGATTTCCTTCACTACGAAACTGACTTGTCTCTTTGTTTTCTTTTTTAACTGTCGTTCAATTATTAAATACCACATTTATTATTTTCCTAACGTACAAATACGTGACAACATGCTATTTACTGTTGCATAAATCATGCTCAACATTGTATTCCACTCATGCGTAATCAATCCTTTAGCAACGCTTGATGAGTGGTTGCACTCTTCCTATATATCACCCTTTAAATTCGGAAAGGCTTATTTATGGTAAAACTAGTCGATCAGCGGGGCAATCGACGTTTCGTGGCTTTCCCCCTCAAGTTGCCCGCTTGAGGTACCAGTCTAGACCTCCATAGCAACCTTACTCTGATTATAAATGTACATGCATCATGTTCAAACTTAGCCGGGTTAATATGTTGTCCACATAATAAACCCTTAAGACAAACCTTATCCAAAAGTCCACCGGGTTTCCATAATATTAACGGACGCAACCACGTTTTGTGCATTAATTTTGGGGAACTAAATGCCAATATGCTAATCATGGATGTATAAATAGTCGAATCAGGAGGGGGAAAAGGGCCTAACCTTTTTTATTTTGCAAAAGTTGAGGCACGAGGTCCCCAGGTTCGGCATGGTCCGCTATATACCACCACTGCTACTGGATTGGTGGAAAGATCTTTCCTCAAGTGATAAGAAACATGTGAGAAAAGTCCTGGGAAATTTACCTTCTCTATTAGACATCTAACCAAACAACATGCTATTTGAAGCTGCAACTATGTTCTGGGATAGTGAAAGGTCTGTGTTTCGCTTTGGGAACATAGAAATAACCTCGCTCCTAGAAGAAATAGGGGAATTTGCTGGGCTACCTTGGGACAGCCCTGGTCTATTGATGCCAAAAGTTCGAATTGGTAAGGGGTTTCTAAAGATAATGGGTCTGAAAAAGAAGATTTGGAGTGCTTAAAGAAATCTTATATACCCTTTGACTATTTGTACGAGAGATACGGTCATAGCAAGTCCTACCGTATGTTCCATGATGATTGCTCTATCACTTCCTTGGGTCACATTCACCATAGAGTTTTTGTGTTCGTTGTTTGATTCTTGGGCATGATAGTGTTCCCAATGAAAGGCGACATAATTCACACCAGACTGGCTATGGTAGCGAAAACTCTAATGGAAGGAATCGAGGGAAAAACATACACCATAGTCCTTATGATTATAGCTTACGTTTATCAGGCTTTGGACTGCTGCCAGAAGGGGTTCAAGCATTTCGAGGGTTGCAATCTGTTGCTGTAGCTGTGGTTATTGGAGTATCTCCAAAAGGGTCAATATTGTCAGGAGTTTCCATGAAGGGCGTGGAATGATCATATAGCCTTCCACCATCATAAAAGGATGCCTTATATCCCGTACAGGTTTGCTCAACCAGAAAGTGCTAAGGAATGGGTGGAGTTCTTTGACAATCTGACCGAGGATCAGGTCCAGCAGATATTTGAATGGTTCCTTATTAAGGAGTTCATCATCAGGTCTAGGGACGCTCCTCACTTGGTGTTGATTGGGTTAAGAGGGATATACCCTTATGTTCCCATCAGAGTTATGAGACAAGCAGGAAGAAGGCAGGTCGTACCGCGGGTTGCGAAGATGAGTCATTTCCGGGCAGATTTTTAGGATGAAGACATCCCTTACAGGTGTCAAGCTCAGCATATATGGCACTCAAAGATCATTGTAGAGAAGGACACCATCGAGCCAGAAAAGTACCACACAGGGCATGTACGCTTTTACCTATCATAGTTGGAAAACAGCATAGCAGGGGTAGTTGAGCCGGGAATTGATCGAGGAAACAGGGTCATAGACAAAGTTGTTGAAGCCCAAGTGAGATACAATAAACTGCACAAAAAGGTTCATGAATCCGAGGCCAAGCATTTGGAGCAACACAAGACAGATATGTAACTGATCAATGAATGGAGGGAAATGACTACCAAATCTAATGAAAGGCTGGAGTATTTGGAGCAGGGTCTGATGGAACTGGAGGGGAAGACGAGAAAAAGAGTCGCCGACTGCCAGAATGCTGAGGGAAGCGAAGAAGGACATCTAGCGAGAGTATACCTGATATTGGGCATGCACGACCTGGGGAACCTGATCGACACAGCCAAGAAGATCAAGCCTGGGGAGGGTCCTTCTGGGACAAAGTAGATTAGATTTATTTGTTTTTCCTAAATGTAATAAGGCCAAGTGCCAGTAGTGACTTATCTTTTATTATCTTAGTGTCGTGTTGGATTCATTTTTTTTATATTAATGAAATGAGGCAATTAGTGGCATTTAAGTTCTCCAAAACAACTTATCGCTAGGCCTACCTCAGGCACAACGAGGTTCGCAAATTAAGACACAAATTTAAATTCCCACAATATGTGTTTAAATACCGCAAATATTCTTTCCTAGAACCCTTACTAACTTGGCTACCTTTATGTTTTTTACTTCTTTCTTTTTATTATTCCCCATTCCCCAAAGGTTATTCGCGCATACTGGCATCATCTGCTTATCATACAAGATCCAGGGGCCCTCCACCTTCTCCTCCTCCTAGTCCACTAGAAGGCAAAGGAAAAGCAAAAATGGATGACTTGAACGACACCAGAAAAGACAACACTACACATGTTGAACATGCGGAAGCTTCCGATGGTCAGGGTACTCAGACCTGAAATGATGCGGTCTCACGGCTTGAGCATAGAATATTAGAACTTCAAGGTGAGCTCGAGCAGGTCCAGAGCTTAGCAAACCTCTCCCTCACACTGAATATCCTAGACGTTAACCACCCAAACACCCAGAATCCCGTACCACCTCAAAACACACCCAACCAGCGCCCACAGAATCCTCCCGCACCTCACCATTATACAACCCCACCACAGAATCAAACTATCCCTCCACAATATCAGCAGAACACCTACCATACTCCACAAAATACCTCACAAATTATTCCCGAACCCAGAACTCCACCAATGATCATCATTATACCCAAACTCTCGGTCACAAAAACAACCCCATATATGTGAAAACTCTACCTCAATCCACTCAACCCATATCCTATACACCAGAATCTGCTGAGAATGACATGCTCATGAAGAACATGGCTGAGGAGCTCAAGAAATTGACAAGTTGGGTTCAGGGCGTCGAAGGAGGTAAAGGGATATAAGGTCTGAACTACGAAGATCTATGCATACAACCAGGGTGTGGAACTGCCGGAGGGAGAAAAACCTCCCAAGTTTGAAATGTTTGACGGGACGGGTGATCCCAAGGATCATATGAGGACTTACTGTGACAAACTCATGGGGGTCGAAAAAGATGAAAGGATTCAAATGAAGCTCTTCATGAGAAGTCTTACCGGAGATGCCCTGTCCTGGTACATAAGCCAGAATCTTAAGAAGTGGGCCAATTAGGTGAGCATGGCGTCTGACTTCATGGACAGGTTCAGGTTTAATATAGAGAATGAACCGGATTTCTTCTACATCTAGAACTTAAAGAAAAATCCAACTAAGACCTTCTGCGAGTATGCTACTCGTTGGAGGCCAGAAGTAGCAAAGGTCAGACCGATGTTAGACGAGGACCAGATGAATAAATTCTTTGTCAGGGTACATGATCTGCAGTACTATGAGAGATTGATGGTTATTGAAAACCATAAGTTATCTGATATCATCAAACTCGGGGAAATGATTGAAGAGGGCATTAAAAGCGGTATTGTGACAAACTTCGAGGCACTGCAGGCCACGAATAAAGCATTACAATCCGGGGGTATATCAAAGAATAAGGACGTGGAAACAGTAATGGTTGCCCAAGGACCCAAAACTCCATTTGTATATCAGACCTCTCAACTCGCATACCACACACCTCCACCCACATATCAACCATCACTTCCCAGATATTCCCAACCAGCCAATGCTTACCATACATATAATTCCCAACCATCTTACTTTCAATCACCTCCAACTCGTCCAAACTACCCAAGACCCTAGCTTAACTTTGACCGCAAACCACCCAAACAATACAACGCCATTGCTAAACCCATTGACCAGCTATATGAGAGGTTGAAGGCTGCTGGTTACATCAACCCTATCCTTGTTGTGGCCATGGAGAATTCATCGCAATGGGTCAACCTAAATAAAACCTGTGCATATCATTCTGGTATGAAAGGGCACATCATTGACGAGTGTCGGACACTGAAGGATAAGATCCATACCTTGATTGATAATAAGGTCATCCAGGCAAAGGAAGCTACACCTAACATCCACAATAACCCCCTCCTAGATCATAGGGGCGAAGGTATCAATGTAATAGAGACAAATGAGGAATGGGATCCTGAGGGATCAATTGGACTTATCAAATAGGGTGACAATCCTAACAAACCCGCAGTCACACTCAATCCTATTATAGTGAAGATACAGCCGCCAGTTGAGGTTGAGGTAACCGCGTCAGTTCCATTTGAAGTTGAGGTAGCACCCACCTGCAGATGCACCTGTTCCATTTGAGGTGGAAGTAGCCATGCCTTTCACAGTGACGGTGGCATCCACACCATCCTTCAGTTCCAATGTTGTACC
Source organism: Nicotiana knightiana (assembly GCA_005239525.1). Classification (NCBI taxonomy): domain Eukaryota; kingdom Viridiplantae; phylum Streptophyta; class Magnoliopsida; order Solanales; family Solanaceae; genus Nicotiana; species Nicotiana knightiana. Next base: position 7,923 of record ML435466.1, read on the forward strand.
TTGGGATTATGTTGTCGAGGCTAGAAGAAAGGGAAAGTCAAAGACAGAAGAATCCGGCGCTGCACAAAGGATGACCAGAATAGGAAGGGTTTATACACCTGAACACTTAGGAGAAACAAGTATGCAAGCTTCTAGCAAACCGCCCTTTATTGAAACCGGTCCAGATGACATTTTGAGGAAAGTACAAGCAAGAGAGTATTCCTTTGTTGATCATTTGACCAAGACTCCCACTCAGATATATATCCTGTCGCTGCTACAAAATTTAGAGGCACACAAGAAGGCTCTCTTAAAGGTGTTGAGTGAAGCATATGTACCCAACAACATCACTAGTGGAGAAATGGCCAATATGGTAGGACAGGTGCTGGAGAGCCACAAAAATCACCTTTCACGAGTATGAGTTTCCACCTAAAAGTTTGAATCACAACAGGGCACTACACATTACAGTGCAATATGAATACAAGTTCATTGCCAAAGTTCTGATCGACGGAGGATCCAGTCTCAACATTTTCCCATTAACAACACTAAAGAGGTTGGGCAAAGGCTTGCATGAGATACAGGAAGGAACTATGAATGTAAAAGCATTCGATGGGTCTCAGAGAGATACCATTGGAGAGACTAATCTCCGTCTACAGATAGGGCCTACATAGTTCAAAATCGAGTTTCACGTACTGGATATATCTGCATCCTACAATTTGTTGTTGGGACAACCATGGATACATGTTGTTGGGGTTGTAGTATCAACCTTACATCAGGCTGTGAAGTTCGAGTGGAACCACCAGGAAATAATTATTCATGGAGATGGGAGCAACCCCATTTACACTAGCCAGACCATCTCGATGATTAAAAATAGAAGAAAGCTAGGTGGAGAAACCTACCATCATATCGAGCGGGTGAACGAGATCGAGAAAGATAAGTGGTGGAGCAGTAAGATAGCAAGCATGCTAGCATGGAGAGGGTATGAGCCTGGCAAGGGGCTTGGTAAAAATCTTCAGGGCATCTCCAAGCCGATACATCCAAAATGCCATGGTACCACTTTTGGGCTAGGATATCAGTACACTTGGAAGGAATTTCGCAATTAGTCACCACCATGGCGTGGTTCGTACTATCCACTTGAGCAGCCTGTGCCACACCTGAGTCAGACTTTCCATAACACCGACATTATATGGGGATCAGAGGAGGAAAAATCATTGGCAGCCTTGAGGAACTTGTTTTTGGAAGATGATGATATGGACTGTTGCGTAATTGTTGAGGAGAAGGAGGAGGAAGGCCCTACCATCCGAGCTGTGGAGAGAGGAACATTCCTCAAGAATTGGACTATTAGACCATCCAGGGCCCGACGAGTCCCGGGGTAGCAAGGCTGAACATCATTATTTATTTTGCTTTCTAAGAAAAAATGATTTCCCTTTAGCCTTTTCTTTTAAATAATATTTCTAGTGTTCCAAAACATTTTTTAAATTATTGAAAATCGCATATGTTTGACACTTTCAATGAATCGGTGTTTATTATTATCATTTTTTCATATCTTTATCCATACAACATTACTGTTTCTCATCTTGATGAACCGACAAATGCGACATGTAATGAGGCAACGCAACAAAAGGATAGTGATTAAGAAGAAGATGATGTCATACCCGAGGAAATCGTCAGAGAAGTAGAGGATTTTGAGAACAAGCCCAAGTCCAACCCGGACGAAACAGAGATAATTAACTTGGGAGGTTCTGAAATCGTCAAGGAGACCTGCATCAGCATTCACTTGTCATCGTCGGAGAGAGAAGAGTACGCTCAGTTCTTGAAATAGTATGAGGACGTCTTTTCATGGTCATACGATGATATGACCGGATTAAATACATCCATTGTGGCCCACAAATTGCCCACAAACCCGATGTGTCCACCAGTAAAGCAGAAACATGAAATTCAAGCCTGATATGAGCCTATAAATCAAATGGGAGGTTACCAAGAAAATCAAGGCCAAGGTCATCAAGGTAGTTGAATATCCCACATGGTTAGCAAACATCATGTCAGTTCCGAACAATGATGGGAATGTTAGAATTTGTGTCGATTATCGGGATCTCAGCAGAGCCAGCCCAAAGGATGATTTTCGCTTCCAAACATGCACATCTTAATCGACAATTGTGCTATGCAGGAACTCTAGTCCTTTGTATATATTTTCGCTGGTTACCATAATATCTGTATGGATGAAGAGGACGCTGAGAAAACAGCTTTCATTACACCATGGGGGGTGTACTGCTATAAGATGATGCCGTTTGGCCTAAAGAACTCTAGGGCCACCTACATAAGGGCCATGACTACTATCTTTCATGACATGATACATAATGAGATTGAGGTGTATGTGGACGATGTCATCATTAAATCCAAGAACGCCACGAAAGTACAACCTGAAATTAAACCCCGCAAAGTGTGCATTCAGGGTGTCCACCGGAAAGTTATTGGGATTCATCGTCAACCATCGGGTGATAGAATTGGATCTGTCAAAAGTCAAAGCCATCCAGGAGTTACCACCACCAAAGAGTAAGAAGGATGTAATGAGTTTCCTGGTATGCCTCAACTACATCAGTCATTTTATAGCCCAATCCACAGTTAAATGTGAGCCAATTTTCAAGTTTTGAAGAAGGACACAACGACTAGTTAGATCAAAGATTGTCAAAAGGCTTTTGACAAAATCAATGAGTACTTATCAACACCACCACTCTTGGTTCCGCCATATCCAGGTAGAGCATTGCTACTCTACCTTGCAGTACTAGATGAAGCTTTCAGATGTGTTCTGGGGCAGCACGATGAGACAGGGAGAAAAGAACAGACCATCTATTACCTGAGTTAGAAGTTTACCCTATATGAAGCATGGTACTCTCTGCTGAAACATACATGTTGCGATCTGATCTGGATAGCTCAAAAGTTGAGGCACTACTTCTATGCCCATACAACATATCTTATATCGAGAATGGATCCTTTGAAGTATATATTTCAGAAACCCATGCCCACCGGAAAGCAGGCTAAATGCCATATCTATGGAGCGAATTCGATATTGTCTATGCAACTCAGAAAGTAGTCAAGGGACATGCACTGGCGGATCATCTTGTTGAAAACCCTGTGGGAGGAGAATACGAATCCCAAAAAATGTATTTTCCCGATGAAGAGGTACTATTTGTAGGAGAAGACATTGCTGATTCCTACGATGGTTGGAGAATGTTCTTTGACGGAGCAACAAATTTCAAAGGAGCCGAAATTGGAGCCGTCTTGGTATCGGAAATTGGTCAGTTTATCCGATATCTGCGAAACTCAGATTCCCTTGCACCAACAACATGGCAGAATACGAAGCTTGCATATTAGGAACTATTGGTAATCGGCGATTCAGATCTACTTGTGCACGAGGTACAAGGAGATAGGGCTACCAAGAATTCCAATATCTTGCCATATCTGCACCATGTGTAGGACATGAAGAAAAGGTTCACAAAAATAGAGTTTCGGCATGTTCCCAGAATTCAAGATGAGTTTACTGATGCATTAGCCACTTTGTCATCAATGATACAGTATCCAGACAAGAACTTCATCGATCCTATTCCGGTAAGGATCCATAACCACTCAGCATATTGTGCCTATGTTAAAGATGAAATAGTCGGGAAGCCTTGGTTCCACGACATCAAAGAGTAGGTGGCAAAAGGAGAATACCCGGAGCATGCAAACCATACTCATAAACGCACGCTTCGGAGATTGTCCAATCACTTCTTCCATAGTGGAGGAACCCTATAAAGAAGAACGCCTGAGCTGGGACTATTGAAGTGTGTCGACACAGAGGAAGCTTCTAAGTTGTTTGAGGAAATACATACCGAAACCAGCGGCCCGCATATGAACGACTTTGTCATGGCCAAGAAGATACTTAGGGCCGGTTATTTCTGGATGACCATGGAAACATATTGCATCCGGTATGTTCAAAAGTTCTACCAATTTCAAGTACATGCAAATATGATAAAAGTTCCGCCAAATGAGCTTAATGCAACAAGCTCACCATGGCCCTTCACCGCTTGGGAAATGGATGTCATTGGTCCAATCGAGCCCACCGCCTCAAATGGGCATTGGTTTATTTTGGTAGCTATTGATTACTTCACCAAATGCTGCCAATATCAACAGTGATATGATGAAATCCATGTGTGAGACTTTCAATGTCAAGCACAAGAATTCCACAGCATATAGACCTCAAATGAATTGAGCCGTGGAAGCTGCCAACAAGAACATCAAGAAGATACCGAGGAAAATGATAGAAAATCATAAACAATGGCACGAGAAGCTACCATTTGCTTTACTGGGATACCATACCACAGTCTGCACATCAACTGGGGCAACTCTTTATTTGCTGGTTTATTGTACTGAAGCTGTTATTCCTGCCGGAGTGGAAATTCCTTCCTTGAGAATCATACCAGAAGATGAGCTCAGTGACGTAGAATGGATAATGAGCCATTATGAGCAGCTAGCCCTCATAGACAGAAAGAGGATGAACGCAGTATGCCACAGACAACTTTATCAGAAAAGGATGTCCAGATCCTTCAACAAAAGATTTAGGCTAAGACAGTTCACATCGGGCCAGCTGGTGTTAAAGAAAATCTTCCCACATAAAGATGAAGACAAAGGGAAATTCTCTCCCAATTGGCAAGGTCCTTACATGGTTCACAGAGTTCTGACAGGAGGAGCCCTCATACTCGCGGAAATGGACGGAGAAGTCTGGCCAAAGACGATCAATTCGGATGCAGTCAAGTGATATTATGTGTAAACTATTTATGTTTTCTTCATATGATGTAAATTGAACTACGCTCGACCTGATTCCCGTTTAAGAGGGGATACATAGGCATCCTTGTGGGTTCGGTCACAATTAAATAGAATTTCTATTTCTCCGCAATTAGAAACTGGGGCAGAATGTTGAGGAGGACCCTCAAAATTCAGAAGCAAGTTCAGCCAATCGCAGCATATAGAGCGGTAAGAAAGGTTTTCCATTCAATTGGGGCAGAATTTTGAGGAGGACCCTTAAAATTCTAAGCAAAAGAAGTCGCAATGTCTCTGATTGTTTCACAGTTACTGGTTCATCTAACCAATTTCTAAAACTATATTTTTATTATACCTTTGAAAGCTAGGAATGCGCGCTTTTGAAATAAAACTCTGTTTAGCAAATGCTGCCCCTGATAATTTGAATAGGATCTTCAGACACCTCAAAGTAGATCAAGCAAGCCGACGGAGGCACGAGCCGACCCCCCTACAGAACTCACAATTTTTCTTTGAATGCAGGAAAAAGGAATATGCACACCTTGGAGTCACGATCTTTCTAACAACAAAGTTATTGAATCCATTTCCAACTAAGAAATACTCTGCCATACCCTATTATCAGTCCTATTTGCCCTGTCCCAAATCTTGAATAAGGCTAAGCCCTGCCTCCATATTCGCACAAGGCTAAGCACTACCTTTTATCAGCATGAGACTAAGATCTGTCTCAAACTTGCATGAGGCTAAGCCTTGCCTCTCTATCTGCATAAGGCTAAGCATTGCCTTCACCTTCCATGGGACTAAGTCATATCCCGGACCTTGTATGGGACTAAGCCCTGTCCCGAATTTTGCATGAGGCTAAGCCCTGCCTCTCTATTTGCATAAGGCTAAGCACTGTTGTCACAACCCAAAATCCACACATCATCGTGATGGCGCCTATCGTATTACTAGGCAAGCCTACTTCTAGAAATATTACTGCTGATTGATTTTAAGAATTCAATAAAACATATGAACATTTAAAGTTCTCATAAACTAAATGAACTCTAAATAATATTAATACAAAGTGCGAAAATAGCCCCAAACATCGGGGTGTCACTAGTCATGAGCGTCTAAAACTATCAACTAAGATATATAAGCTGTTCAAAAGAAGAAATAGATGATAAAAGGAGTAACAAGGTCCTGCAGACGCTAGCAGATACTTTGTTGTCTCCACAGATAGTCGGCCTGAAATCAAAGATTGCCGCGCTCTAACTCACCTGGATCTGCACATAAAGTGCAGGGTGTAGTATGAGTACAATTGACTCAGTAGTAACAGAAATAACTAAGGAACTGAGTAATAGTGACGAGCTAAAAAAAATAGTCAAATTATTTATTTTCACAATTTAAAAATAAACAAGTCAGTTCCATAACTTAGTAATTTCCACTAAGAAATTTAAACAGATAAATGCAGCAACCACACAAATAAGTACTATCTCACAGCAGTGTCACTCCATCACTCATCACTCGCACTCAGCACTCATCACTCAATACTCAACACTCAATACACTCAACTTCGGAGGGGCTCCCAAAGCCCAAGCTCTAGGCACGGACAACTCACGTACCATAATATGCTCTAAGAACGGAAAACTCACGTGCCATAATATCAATACCGGAATTTGCACGGACAACTCACGTGCTACGTGGATAGCTCACGCTCTACAATATCAATTACCTAGATCCGCACGGACAACTCACGTGCTATGCAGATAACTCACACGCTAAAATATCAATTACCTGGATCCGCACGAATAACTCACGTGCTACGCGAACAACTCATGCGCTATAATATCAATTAACTAGATCCACACGAACAGTTCACGGGTTACGTGGACAGCTCACTGGCTATGGTATTAATATCATTACATCCAGGCCCTAGGCCTCACTCAGTCATGTACCTCTCCAACCTCACAATTCATAACAAATAAGGGGACACAACCCACATCAAGTATCACAACATATTAGCAAAATAATAGAGACTGAGGTAAACATGAACCATAATTTCTACGAATGAATACAAATAATGTGAGCGTGAATAAATCCTAAACATGATCTCTAACATGAAGGCAAATAAGTTCAACAACAAGTAAACACATAAGCACAGATAATAGCCATTAAACTTCACAGCCTCACGGGATGGACCAAGTCTCAATGCCTCACGGTGCACACCCACACGCTCGTGACCTAGCATGGGTATCACCTCCAAAAAATCACGTGATATCAAATTTTCGGAGTTACCCTCACAGCCAGAGTTAAAACTGTTACTTACCTTAACAACGTAAAATCCTACTCCGGGATACCCTCGTCTCTAGACTCGATCTCCAAAATCCCCGAATCCAACCATGATCAGATTAATATTATAAAAATAGGCTAATGAATCGAATTCCACAATAAAAACTACAAAATATGCCAAAAATCTAAAATCGGCGAAAACCCGGCCCCTGGGTCCACGTCTCAAATTCAGTCAAAAATGGTAGAATAATAAACCTCATCCTCTCCCAAATCTAACCATATAGAATTTATCAAAATCGGACTCCGTTTGATCCCTCAAATCCCACTTAAAATTGTCCAAAACTCAAACCCTACCTCCCTCAATTTCACTTTGAAATCGTCAATCGAATCCCAAAAACGAAGATGGAATCATGAAATATAGCCAAAAACTAGTAGAGAACACTTACTCCAATCGATATGGTGAAAATCGCCTCCAAAATCACCCAAATCCGAGCTCCCCAACTCAAAATATGATCGAATGAACAAACCCTAGTTTTATATATTTTCTACCAGCTATTCTTCCTCGTTTTTCGTTCCAAATGATCCCGAAATTTCTTTTTATGCCTCCAATGGATTCCTTGTGAAATTCTAGTCAAGTTATGCTTTTGAATCACTCAATTTGACCTTATAATGAATGAGATATGTTGGTTTTAATATTTGCAAATAGTGCATATTTTTAAATACGCCGCCAGTGGTAATTTCGTAATTAATCTGAAAAATTTGGTAACCTAATTCTTAGTAAAATGACCATAAAATTCTCATACGATATTCAAATTCGACGATTCTTTTTGCTACGGGTGCGTAATTACGACACAGAATAATTCTTCATTCAAAACAGAAATCAGAGCTCATTTGTTCAACATGATATCATTTATCCTTGAAGAAACAACGTCGAAATATAAGAAAAACGAGTGCAACACAACCCAAATCTATCCGAAACTCACCCGAGGCCCTTGGGACCTCAACCAATAATTCAAACAAGTCATAAATCACTACCCGAACTTAGTCGACCTCCGGAACACCCAAAACAATACCAAAACACCAAATCAACCTCAGATTCAAGCCTAAGAACTTCTAAACTTCTAACTTTCGCCAATTCAACCCTAATTCTACCACGGACCTCCAAATTACATTCCGGACACACTCCTAAACAAAAAATCACCCAACGAAGCTAACTGAATCACAAAAATCCTAATCTGAATTTGTTTACTCCTAAGTCAACTTCCGGTTGACTTTTCTAACTTAGCTTTCTAACTAAAAGACTAAGTGTCTCATTGCACTCCAAGACTACTCCGTACCCAAGCCTGCTAACTCGATACAACTCAACATAGCTAAACAATACATAAAGAAACATAAATAGGGGAAACGGGGCTATAACTCTCAGAATGACATGCCGGGTTGTTACATCCTCCCCATCTTAATCAAATGTTCATCCTCGAACGAGTCTAAAAACATACCTAGAGTCTCAATTAGGTGAAACCTTCAGCAATAACTTCTCGTCAAATTTAAATCATATGAACTCATCTCGCGGTCACATCATACTCATCACGTATCCATCCAGCCACCATTTCCACTAATAAAGAAACTACCGGACATATAAGTCCACAAGCACGCGCTCACACAATCAACACCTTAGTGCTCAAGCTATAGTCAAAATGCGGCCTCAAGTCCTCAAGACTAGCCCAACATCAACACACAGAAATCACATCTCGCACCTCATCCAGGGAATCTTAAGTCGTCGATGCACAACTGATACCGGGAGCTCATGTGCACATACTAATGGCTGGAAGGAATTCAAAGAGTTACGCTTCCAGCTGAATAAATACCGCATACGATAAGAATTCAAGAAAGTGAAGTTTTCCTAAAGGTTCTGTAGCCTCTCGAAGATAAGTACAGATGTCTCTGTACTGATCCCCAAGAATCTACTAAACTCGCTCGTGACTCGTGAGACCTATGTAACCTAGGCTCTGATACCAACTTTTCACGACCCAAAATCCATACATGGTCGTGATGGCGCCCATCGTGTTACTAGGCAAGCCTACTTCCCGAACTATTGATTGATTTTAAGAATTTAATAAAACAATATCAACATTTAAAGTTCTCATAAACTAAATCGATTCTCAATATAATTAATATAAAAAAAATACGGAAGCTAGACCCAAACATCGGGATGTCACTAGTCATGAGCGTCTAAAACTACCAACTAAGATATATAAACTGTCCAAAAGAAGAAGTAGATGATAAATGAGTAACAAGGTCCTGCGGACGCTAGCAGCTACCTTGTAGTATCCACAGATAGCTGGCTTGAAATCAACAATCGCCGCACTCTAACTCTGGATCTACACATAAAGTGCAGGGTGTAGTATGAGTAAAACCGACTCAGTAGTAACAAAATAACTAAGGAACTGAGTAGTAGTGACGAGCTAAACAAAAAAGTCCAATTATTTATTTTCACAATTTAAAAATAAACAGAAATAAACAGGTAAGTTCCATAACTCAGTAATTGCCACAAAGAATTTAAATATATAAATGCAGCAACCACACAAATAAATAGTATCTCACAACAGTGTTACTCCATCACTTATCACTCACACTCAGCACTCAACAATCAATACACAACACGCAATACACTCAACTCCGGAGGGGCTCCCAAAGCCCAAGCTCTAGGCATGGAAAGCTCACGTACCATAATATGCTCTATGCACGGACAACTCACGTGCCATAATATCAATAGATGGATCCGCACGGACATCTCATGTGCTACACGAACAGCTCACGCACTACAATATCAATTATCTGGATCCGCACGGATAGCTCATGCGCTACAATATCAATTACTTGGATCCGCACGGACAGCTGACATGCTACGCTCACAGCTCATGCGCTATGGTATTAATATCCTTACATCCAGGCCCTCGACCTTACTCAGTCATGTACCTCTCTAGCCTCACAATTTACAACAAATAAGGTGACACATCCTACATCAAGTATCACAGCATATCAACAAAATAATAGAGACTGAGGTAAACATGAACGATAATTTCTACGATTGAGTACAAATAATGTGAGCATGAATAAAGCATAAACATGATCTCTAACATGAAGGAAAACAAGTTCAACAACAAGTAAACACATAAGTATAGATAATAGCCATTAAGCCTCACAGCCTCATAGGATGGACCAAGTCTCAATCCCTTGCGGTTCATACCCACACGCCCGTCACCTAGCGTGGGCATCACCTCCAAACAATCACATGATATCAAATTTTCGGGTTTATACCCTCAAAGCCAGAGTTAAAACTGTTACTTACCTTAACAACATAAAATCCTACTCCGGGATGCCCTCGTCTCAAGACTCGGTCTCCAAAAGCTCTGAATCTAACCATAATCAAATTAATATCATCAACATAGGCTAATGAATCAAATTCCACAATAAAAACTACAAAATATTCTAAAAATCTGAAATCGGCCAAAACCTCGCCTCCGGCCTGGGCCCACATCTTGGATTCAGTAAAAATGCAAGAATAATAAACCTCGTCCTCTCCCGAGTCTAACCATATAAAATTTATCAGAATCGGACTCTGTTTGGTCCCTCAAATCCCCACTTAAAATTCTCCAAAACTCAAATCCTAAGTCCCTCAATTTCAATTTGAAATCATCAATCGAATCCCAAAAACGAAGATAGATTCATGAAATATAGCCAAAAACAAGTAGATTACACTTACCCCAATCCATATGGCGAAAATCAACTCCAAAATCGCCCAAATTCGAGCTCCCCAACTCAAAATATGACCGAATGAATAAACCCTAGTTTTATATATTCTCTGCCATCTATTCTTCCTCGTTTCTCGTATCAAACGATCCTGAAAATCACTTTTTATGCCTCCAATGTATTCCTTTTAAAATTCTAGTCAAGTTAGGCTTTGGAATCACTCAATTTGACCTTATAATGAATGCGATATGTTGGTTTCAATATTTACAAATAGTGCAGATTTTTAAATACGCCGCCAGTGGCAATTTCATAATTAATCTGAAAAATCTGGCAACCTAATTCTTACTAAAATGACCATAAAATTCTCATACGATGTCCAAATTCGACAACACTTTTTGCTACAGGTCCGTAATTACTATACGGATCTAGTTCTTTATTCAAAATAGAAATCGGAGATCATTGGTTAATTATGATATCATTTATGCGTGAAGAAACGACGTAGAAACATAAGAAAAACGAGTGCAACACAACCCAAACCTATCCGAAAATCACCCGAGGCCCTCGGTACATCAACCAATAATTCCACCAAGTCATGTATCACTACCCCAACATAGTCTAACCTCCGGAACACCCCAAACAATACCAAAACACCAAATCAACCTCGGATTCAAGCCTAAGAACTTCTAAACTTCTAACTTTCGCCAATTCAAGCCTAATTCTACCATGGACCTCCAAATTACATTCTAGACACACTCCTAAGCCTAAAATCGCCTAACGAAGCTAACTGAATCACAAAAATCCCAATCCGGATTCGTTTAATCCTAAGTCAACTTTTGGTTGACTTTTCTAACTTAGCTTTCTAACTGAGAGACTAAGTGTATCATTTCACTCCAAGACTACTCCGTACCCAAGCCTACTAACTCGATACAACTCAATATTGCTGAACAATACATAAAGAAGCATAAATGGGGGAAACGGGGCTATAACTCTCAGAACGACAGGCCGGATCGTTACAACTGCCTTCAATTTTCATGAGACTAAGCTCTATCTCAATCTTGCATGAGGCTAAGCCCTGCCTCCAATTTTGCATGAGGCTAAGCCTTGCCTCTCCATTTTCATAAGGCTAAGCACTGTCTTCAATCTGCATGAGACTAAGCTCTGTCTTAATCTTGCATGAGGCTAAGCCCTGCCTCCAATTTTGCATGAGGCTAAGCCTTGCCTCTCCATTTGCATAAGGCTAAGCAATGCCTTCAATTTGCATGGGACTAAGCCCTGCCCCGAATTCTGCATGAGACTAAGCTCTGTCTTAATCTTGCATGAGGCTAAGCCCTGCCTCAAATTTTGCATGAGGCTAATCCTTGCCTCTCTATTTGCATAAGGCTAAGAACTACCTTTACCTCGCACGAGACTAAGCACTGTCTCCCTTGCACTATATATTTTCTTCTCTCGGGCTAAGCTCTGGCCTCAACTTCCTACAAGACTAAGCCTTGTCTTGTTGCTTCTAGCATCATATTTTGCACTTCATGGGCTGAAATATTGCCAACTTGTCCGAAGGCGTCATAGTCTGAAGGCATCATCCTCATAGCCGGAAGACACTATGCCACGACCTGAGGATCTCTCAAACTTGCATATCATTATTCAAAGGCATCACGGTTTGGAGGCACCATTTTCATGGCCCGAGAACATCATTTCATGGCGTGAGAATCCCTCACTGAACAATTCATGGCCCGAACATCATGGTGTACGAATGTCATCCTCAATCGTCCAAAGACAATTCTCATGGTCTGAAGGGAATTTGCATCATGTTTAAATTTATGCACAGATATATGTTTCTAGCACGTCTTTTATTCGCAGATAACCCGATAAGCAACCATTACCCGAACAGGAACAATCCTGCTCCAGTTCCTTCACGCTACCTCAAACTTGACCGCCCACTGTAACCATTTCACCTATTCCAAAACCTTGTGTCTGTTCTTATGATAACTTCATCAGTATATTCCGCCGATGAATCCAGAACTACACACGACTTGATTCCTGTAAAACCGAGGATATGTAGGCAGCTCAGAAATCAGAGTGCGGCCTATGTCTCTCAAATCACCCTACTCGATCAAAATTGGCCATCATATCTTTACCCGATAATTCTTTCATCCTTCCCGGGTAAAGAAGGGTAGCTGTTGTTACTCAATTTTTCCCTATACTATTTTTCAAAAATGCATATCTATCTTCAAAATAGTACATGAGTATCAGCTAATATTTTTTCATAATCTCTGCAATTTTTGTAAGGATTTTATCAATTTATCCTAGTATTTTTACTATATAAATAATTACTAATTGCATCACAAATGACTTTATAACAATTTTATGGCTTAATTTTACTATTTATATTTATACTAAGCTTTAATTATTTCATAAGTAGCTACATTTACATTTTTAGGTTATAATCGCAATAACTTTGCAATAATAGCCCATGTATTCATTATTACATTATTTCACCAGAAAATAGTTTTTTTATATTTTTATAATATTGAGTAATTATTTTAAATCATTTTATGCATGAAAATTATTTCTTTTAATTTGTTAATTATTTTATTGATTAATTAGGTATTTAACAAATAACACTTTTAATTCTCTTAATTTTTGGACCTAACCAATTATACCAGCCCAAATATCTTAAAACATAGCCCAATTCGCCCCCATGCCCAATTCTGTATCTACCTGACCAAACCCTTCTCTAATCGTGGTCGTCGATCTCTGAGATCAACGGTCCATGTTAATTCCTTCCTTTTTAACCTTAAGCCAACCCTAAACCCCCTCATTTTCCCTTCCCCCGCCGTCTTCGCTTCCCTAACCCCTCCCCTTCTCTCAGACGCTCCCTAAAAAAACTAGCCGCCGTCATCGAAAAATCTCATCGTTCATGAGGTTTCTCTGTATTTTTCGGCCCTTGCTGGCCTTCTTCATCTTCTGGTTGTTCGACTTCATCGATTTCTAAGAGAATCTCAAAGAGATTCAACCTGGGTTTTTTCGAAAACCTTTTCACAGGCCCGTCTATGGCCATTTTCATTTCTGAGTAGTATTTTCTTCTTATTTGTGGTTCCCATCTATAGTTTTAAACAAGTTTCCGTTCACCTCTGTCATTTTAAAAAAAAAAAAATCTAGCCTTATGACTACTTGCGTCTCTTCAGATCATTGAAAACTTGAAACATTTTAAGTGTTATTTGATATTTTTCCTCAAAAATCTTCTGTCTTCTTTATTGCTACTTGATTCCAGTGCTTTTCTAGAATTAGGGTTTCGCCCTAAGTTTATGCAAATGGGGTTTTTAACTTTCAAGTGTTTAAATCCGATTATTCTTTACTGGTTTGACTAATAGTTGTTAATGCATTGATTACCTCAATCTTCTTCCCGTTATGTGTTTATTTTTGTCAATCAAATATTTTGGCTAATTTTATTTAGGGTTCGGATTATATTTTCCTGTTAAAATCAGCATTTCTATGTGATTTTACCTATTTCCTTATTTGTGACTTTAATTAGTAATACTTGCCTTAATTAGACTATTAGTCTGATTTTGGGGGTTTAATTGACTCCTATATGGTATGTGATTGATTTATTACCTTATGTGAACTCTAATTTATATTGGTAATTGACTCTCCATATTCTAGGGGATCTCTACCAGATTTTCTGTATGAATTGATTGGTCAAATCCCCTAATTAACTCGTTCATTTATTTGATTACCCTGTTTATGAACTATGAGTTATCTTTGACGTATTTATTTTAGTTTTACTAAGTTCTATATAAACTCTCACTTTGATTATTCTAAACAACGAACACAATTCAAAAAGAAACACAGACACACACACACACACACAAACTTTGCTCTCATTCAGACCCTTCGGCTACTTGTGTTTGCTACAATTTCTAGCTGGCTGAAAGCCAAGGCTAGACCACTGAATTATACATACTTTCACCTTCTATTTTTCAATCTTTAACTGGTATGTCTCCACTCTTATTGTCATTCATTATTCTATGAAGATTAAACCTATGTGCTTAACCTGCCTGTTGCTCTACTTCTGTGTTTAGACATATGTCTTTCATGTTTATTACTTTTAATCAGTATGCTCTACTTCTGTATTTAGATATGTGAATTTCCTATTATTGCATTAAATCATCATGTTTACTTCTATATTTAAACTCCTGTCTCTCATGCTTATCGACCTCAATTAGTATGACCACTTATGTGTAGTTTAATCCATGTCTTTTCTGTGTGTTGATCTCAATTAGCATGACTACCTATTTCCTTCCTGATTATTGACCTTGGTTAGCATGAATGCTTATGTGAAGCCGAACTTCTATGAATTTCCTGTCTATTGCTTTAAATCAGCATGATCATTTCTGTTGCTATGTCCCATTCAGTAACCTGGCTATAATCACATGCAGTTAGACTTATATGTTTCCTATTCATGGATCTTAATCAGTAGGCTATGTCATATTGAGTGTTGTGGGATCTGGTTGTTACAATATGTCAACCTGCTTTTTGTTAACTAGCATGCTTTCACTCTAGACCAGTTCTATGTGTTCCTGCTTCAGGACTTCTGTGTTCCCTACCCCTACTACCCTTCATGGTATAGTTGTGTGTTTATTATTCTGTTCCCAGAATGTTATGTGCCCCACTTAGTGTTAATTAACGAACTAAGTTAAATCTAGGCAATGTAAAGCTTTACTTGAAATGGTTATGATCCTATTTTTGTCCCTTGTCTGATTACTGGAAGTCTTTGTTTGGTCTCAGAATGCTGCAATGAATCTGCTTACTCATGTTTTACTTCTAAGTTGCTTTCTTAAAACTATTCCTATTTTTCGAGCACTATTTTTCAACTCCTACTCTTAGAATATCTAGGGTCTTCACCTCCAGTGTGAGCACTGCCTAGGAGTCCATGAGACTCCTCCGAACTCTGACACACTGGGGATGGCTCTTCCACACTTATGGACAAAACTATTTCTTTAAAGGGTTCCTGGTGTGACCGTTTCCCGGGGTCCTTGAGGCCCTTGGGAACTTTGACACACCAGGATACCATTTTGGTACTATGGGATACTGTCATTTCAGACTTGGGTAAAGGCATGGTTTTCTAGGTTTTATTTTGAGCCTATCCAGGCACCCTATAGTGTAGAGATTCCATTTTGTAATTTATTTACACTTGGTCTGTAATAATAATTCTTGTAAAAAACAGATATTGGGGATATTAGTAAAACTGGGAGAGACTTTTTATATATTTTGTGGGGATCAGGTAGAAATCATGCCCATAGGGTTGTTATGATTATCTACATGCATTAGAAACCATGCCTATAGGACTGTTATGTGCACTAGAAATCATGTTTATAGGACTCATCTCGTTATTTGTCCTAAATTTCTATTTTACATTCTAAAACATCCTGCATTCTTACAGGTGCATTAGAAATCCTGTTTCTAGGCCACTTGTCAATTCTGTGTACTAGAGATCATGTTGCACTCACTTACATATCATGCCTATAGGTAAAACATATTAAAAATCAGTCTCCTCATCTAACCAACATGCATATAAGTATAAAAACAGTTCCAACACTTAGTATCATGCTTATGTAGATAAATACGTAAAACCAATTTATGTGTTTATTCTTGTTATCATCCTCAGCATATAGACAACATAGGGTCTAAACGAATAAAAACTCTCTGTTTAAAATCAATCATTGGTTTAGAGTTATGGTCCTGATTAATGCTTAGGTGACATTTTAGAGGATACCGCTGATCCACACCTGGGCAAGCCTGTAAGACAACTAAAATTCTGAAGTTCTGAATTGTGTTTGTGTGACTGCTTATAAACTGCCCCGATTCAGTAAGCCATAAATATCGGTAGGCAAACTGATTAGATGTTCAGTACCTCTCCTTAACAAATGCTGCAAATTCTCCTTTTGTGCTCACCTACTTATCCTTCTATATGACTTTAAAGTGTTCAAAATTGTTGTTTGAGACGTGCAATTGTTTGCTTATTTGTGGAGGTAAATGTGGGCCTTTGACTACTTTTTTATATGACAGTCCTATTTGTTTTGTTTGTAGCTTAGATTTTATCCTTTTAAGCATTATAGGTGAGTTTAGAACCACCTTAATAGAGATCCTAAACACCTCCAGGGCCATAGGTAAAGGGGCGGGTAATGCACACATATAGTACACATTCAATTAGAATTGCTTAAGTAATAATTAAGGGGAGGGTAATTGGGTAGTAAAGGATATGATTACCCGTGCGCTAATGTTATGTGTAACACCTCTATTTGGGGAAAGTTTATCGAGTATTGCACATTGATCCTATAGGCTAATAAACATAGGACCCTTTTTTATTCCCGTTTTAAAATGATCTTTATTTGTTTAAATTGCTTTATGACTAATTCACTAAAATGAGTTTGGTCGGGACTCACCGTTGTGGACCTCGAGGGGTGCCTAACACCTTCTCCTCAAGGTAATTTTGAGCCCTTACCCAATCTCTGGTAATGTAAACCGGTTTATGAGTTCATTGCATTAGGTGCCCTAACGCAACTTAAGTCCGTTAGGTGGAGACTCTTAAAATTTCATACCCCTCCCAAAAGGAAGTGAGTTGTCCCAAAAGATGTCGAAACCCCGACTCCGTGAGGAAAAAGGGTGGAGACTCTTTATTCCTATGGCAATAAGTTATTTTTCGGAGCGGTTGGTAGAGATTTATATTCGGGAGATCGTCTGTCTTCATGGTGTGCCCATGTCTATCATTTCGGATCGAGGTACGCAGTTTACCTCACATTTCTGGAGGGCAGTACAGTGTGAGTTATGTACGCGGGTTGAGCTGAGCACAAAATTTTATCCTCAGACGGACATGATGTCCGAGCGTCCTATTCAGATCTTGGAATATATGCTCCACACTTGTGTTATAGACTTCAGAGGATCGTGGGATCTGTTCTTGCCCCTTGTAGAGTTTGCCTACAACAACAGCTACCAGTCAAGCATTCAGATGGCTCCCTATGAAGAATTATATGGTAGACGGTGCAGGTTGCGAGTTGGGTGGTTTGATCTGGGGAAGGCTCGGTTGTTGGGTACAGATATAGCTTAGGAGGCCTTGGACAAGGTCAAGATTATACAGGATCGACTTCGCACAGTTCAGTCCAGGGAAAATATTTATGTCGACCGTAGATTTTGTGATGTGGCATTGATGGTCGGGGAGAGAGTGTTACTTCGGCAGTCACCCATGAAGGGTGTCATGAGATTTGGGAAGAAGGGCAAGTTGAGCTCTAGATATATCGGACCTTCTGAGATTCTCGATAGAGTGGGAGAGGTGGCTTATAGACTTGCGTTACATCCGGGGTTATCACCAGTTCATCCAGTGTTCCATGTGTCCATGCTCCGAAAGTACCATGGTCACCCGTCCCACCTGTTAGATTTCAGCTCTGTCCAGTTGGACAAGGATTTGACTTATGAGGAGGAGCCGACAGCTATTCTAGACCAGCAGGTTTGCTAGTTGAGGTGGAAGAGTTATCCTTTAGTTCAAGTGCGGTGGAGAGGTTAGCCTGTTGAGGCAGCTAATTGGGAGTTCGAGTCGGACATGCGGAGTAAATATCCCCACCTATTCACCAGTTCAGGTACTTTTCATGTCTGTTCGAGGAAGAACAGTTGTTTTAGGGGTGGAGATTATGATGACCCAAAGGGTCATCTTATGTTTTAGAACTCAATTCTGCGCTGTTCAGCCTTAAAAATCTCATTTTTACCTTCCTCGATTATCATGCGCAGTCCGAGCGTGTTTCCGAAAAGCTTTTATGCTAAAAATGATGAAATAATAATATTTGGCCTTAAAAGTTGATTTTAGTTGACTTCGATCAATGTTTTGAGTGAACAGACCCGGACCCGTGTTGATGGTCCTGGTGGGTCTGTAATAAAATATGGGACCTGGGCATATGCGCGGAATCGAATTCCGAGGTCCCTAGCTCGTGATATGAATTTTTGTTGAAAATTGAAAGACTAAAAAATTAATGATTTTAAGAAATTGGTTAATGTTTTATCTTGTTGGTATGGGGTCCGTATTTTGGTTGCGGAGCACGCTACATGTTCGTTATGATATTTCTACCTTACTTGTGAAATTTGGTGAGAAACGGAATTGATTTAACGTGATTCGGACGTCCGGTACTGAATATAGAATTTTTAAAGTGTTCTTGAGAATTTCATGTGATTTGGTGCTAAATTCGTAGTTTTAGGTGTTATTTTGCCGATTTTATCGCACGAGCAAGTCTTTATGATGTTTTTAGACTTGTTTGTATGTTTGGTTTGGAGCCCTAAGGGCTCGGGTGAGTTTTAGACTTAGAAAAAAAATCTGGTTTTCTGTAGCTTCATGTTCCTTCTGGTTCCTTCTTTGCATTCTCGAAGGCTCTCTCGCGAATGCAAAGTGTAAGCTGGGATGGGGGATGGTTTTTTCTACGCGAACGCGAGGTTGTTGTCGCGAACACAAAGTTCTCTTGGGTCTATTCTTCATGAACGCGACCGGCCAGACGCGAACGCGTAGGGTATTGGAGGTGGGCTGGGGTTTATTGAGTTGTTCTACGCGAACGTGGGCCATCGACCGCGAACGCGAAGGTCAGGCGGACAAACCTTCACGAACGCGTGCAACTCTTCGCGAACGCAAAATCCTTCAGGTTGCTGTACATCGCGAAAGCGGCAGGTCCTTCGCGACAGAGAAGAAGGCCTGATGCCCAGCACTTAAAACAGAACAACGATGGGAATTTCTTCAAATTTCATATCTCTTTCATTTGAACTCGACCAAGGGTGATTTTTGAAGGGGTAATTCAACACTAAATCATAGGTTTATACTCTTTAACTCGTTTCTTTCAATTTTCATCATCATCCATTAAATTCCTAGACCTAAATCTTGTTCTTTCATGGTAGAAATTAGGGATTTTGGGAGAATTGGGGATTTTGCAAATTTGGGAATTTAGACCTCGATTGGGGTCGGATTCCAAAATTAATTACATATTCGAGCTCGGGGGTGAATTGATCCGAACCTCGAGTTTTAACCAAGCGGGCCGGGGGTCGATTTTGACTTTTTGGGGGAAATGTTGGGAAACCTAAATTTATGTATTGAAATTGATTTCTTTAGCAATATTTGATGTTATTAAGTTAATTATGACTTGATACGAGTGGTTCGGAGGTGGAAACAGAGGAAAAGTGGTAATTGAGCAGTGAGTGGCATGTGGATCGAGGTAAGTGTTGAGTCTAACCTTGACTTGACGGAATTAGGAACCCTCAGACTGTGTGATTATGTGAAATCCATGCGAGCGGAGTATACGTGAGGTCACGAGTGCTTATACGTCGCCAAATTATTTGTTTTCCCTAATCTACTGCTTTCCTTTAATTGTTTCATTCCCAGTCTTCATTTTTATATGCTCTAAATGCTTCCATGCTTAATTGCGACGTGTTAATCAATATCTTCTCCTGCTAGCTATGTTAGTTCTTCCTGTAGGTCCCTTAATCCCTGTTGATTGTTTAATTTGACTTGTTTACACCTTTTATTTTAAATTTCTGGATTGGTGTCGTTGTGTAGTATTATTTAAGTACAGATTATATTGATCACGATTTCCCTTGCTTGGTTCAGTTTGGTGTTTATTTATCGTAAAGGCCTTGTGATTTAGACTATAAATTGACTGTGTACATTGAGTGTTTGGTACTGATATGGTGGGATCGGGTTGTATGCTGCAACGGGAGGAATAAGGGAGGATTGATAAGGAGGAATAATGCTGAATATGTTTATACGGTAGGATCGGGTTGCAAGCCGCAGCATGAGGAATAATGGTGGATTGATATGGAGGAATAAAAGTGAATTATCCTATTGATATTGATGTATGGTGGGATCGGGTTGCGCGCCGTAACATATACATATATATATATATTTTACTGTTATTGTTATTGTTACGGAGGAATAAAGGAGAATTTTGTGATGTCTGGTGGGATGGGGTTAGGCGCCGTGCCAAAACTATATGTTTCTATTTCCTGAACTTCATTCCTTTCCTGTATTTCTTTCATTATCTGATATAGTAAGGATTGGTAATTCTGGACGATACTAGTTTACTCTAGAGGCCGTTGTTATCGATTTCAATTGGCTGTTTGGTTCTGCTCTGTATTTCCATTATTCTGTAATTTATATACTGCGTACAAGTTTTGTATAGATGCCTCCTCGTCACTACCTCATCGAGGTTAGGCTCGACTCTTTCCAGTACATTGGGTCGGTTGTACTGATACTACACTCTGCACATTGTTCATATTTCGGAGACGGTCCCAGGAGTGTTCATTAGCGAGCTCGGATCGGATATCTGCGGAGACTTGAGGTACGACTATTCAGCACCCGCAACACCTGGAGTCCCCATCCTCTTTCCTTTAGCTGTATAGTTTCATTCCGACAACTTTATACTTATTTCGGATCTTTATGTGTATTACTTTAGAAGCTCGTGAACTCGTGACACCAGATTCAGAGAATTGTAATAGACGATTGGTTGTTTAAATTTCTTCATTTGTACTTAGAACATATATGTTATTTTAGTTTGTTATCAATTTTATTGTTTAAACTGCTAAAAGAAGTAAAAATGTTCTAACGTTGGCTTTCCTAGCAAGTGAACTGTTAGGCGCCATCATGATCCCGACGGCGGAAATTTTGGGCCGTGAAATAATAACAACTTGCTTTGTTTAGCTCTGATCTCCTTGCGGAGCCTTAATTACAATGTATTACACATTGTTACGGGAGGAGTCAAGAAGTTGTTAAATGTCTGAAATAACTAGGGAAAAATAACAAAATTCATGGGGCAAACTGTTACACGAAGAGGTTGAATTAGATCTTAATGAAATTAGTAAACGTTTGTAGTATCATGAACATTGTAGCTAATTTCACTTACATAAATATTGAAGTGGTGCCTCTTCAAGCAAGGTTTAAGGGGTTGATCTTGTAAATATTCATGAAGTCGGATGAGCACATGGCCATAAACGTGCGAAAGCAAATACTGGATTTTTGTAGCCACTGTATAATATTATGCGTTTGATATTTTCAATTTTGACACAAGGAGTTGTGGTTCAGACCTTTAAATTTATTTGAATAAACAGATGAGTATGTTTTTGAAAGAATACATCTTTTTTGAAAAGGTTCGATGGTTGCTCTATAAATAGAAGTTCTTCCAACAAAGTGGGTATAGAAATATCTGCAAGTATATTCTTGGCTTGTTGTATCCTAAAGAAGATTGTTTGTATTTTCCCAATTTGTATATGAACAATATCTTCTTTAAGGAATGTCAGCCTCATGCCTCAAGCCTTCTTCAATTTCATTTTCAATTATTATTTTTTCTTACAACTTGGCGATAAGAATTCAACAAAAAAGAAAAAGGAAAAATGAGTTTAGTTGTAGGTGCTCACTCAATATTTATCTAAATATTTTTATAGTTGCCTATGCAAATTTACTAAATCTGGTCAAAGGAATGGGTGCTTGAACACCACAAGTGTCCATGTAGATCCACCATTGGTTACAACGAGCTTGGATTTCCTAGCTTTTTTTAGGTGACAAGAAAAGAATTTTTTACACTATCAATGTATATTAAACTATTATAACATATAATATATCTTATTATGAAAACTCCTAATTTTATCTATTTTGAACGGTCACTTATAGTCATTTACTACTAGTTTTCTTCCACTATTAATACATACAATCAAACTAAACTATAATCG
This sequence comes from Nicotiana knightiana, assembly GCA_005239525.1. Classification (NCBI taxonomy): domain Eukaryota; kingdom Viridiplantae; phylum Streptophyta; class Magnoliopsida; order Solanales; family Solanaceae; genus Nicotiana; species Nicotiana knightiana. The sequence goes on from ML435466.1 coordinate 30,450, forward strand.
TCTCGTTTGTTCTGATAATATAAAAATTAGTTTGGAGAAAAACTTGACTTTTATAATGAATGATTGTTATATAGAGATGATGTTATAAAGGGGTCTGACTGTGCATATAAAAGTTAAACTCATTGAAGAAACATATACCAACACAATGAGTCATGAAATAACAAGCGTCTTCCCGTCTCTCTCTACAATGTTACTCTCGCCTCTCTCTAAATTCATCCACTGCCTTCCAACCTTGCTACGCATAAACCTTCATCCAACATTACTTTTCCTTAGCATCTGATATTCTCATCCACAAACCACTAATGGACCCACCAAATATAACAACTATGAAAATTGACAAACCAACCTTCACATCACCATCTAAATCCTTCCTACAAACTCTCACTTCAAGCTCAACCCCATCTCTCCCTAGCAACATCCTAGCTACTAAATCAATAGATACTTTGGTTGATTTATCTGCCGAAATCTCCCCTGCTGATGATCTAGACAATTTCATACCTCTGACGCCGAAGAAAAAGCAAGGCTATACACCCCTTGGCAACATTCCATCATCATTAAGGCGTTTGGCAAAACAGTTGGCCACCAACTACTTAAAACAAAACTTACTCACTTATGGAACCCCACAGAAGAAATTCATCTAATTGACTTGGGGTCCAATTTCTTCCTGCTTTAGTTCCAATATGAAAATAATATGTGTAAGGCTCTACATGAGGGACCATGGTTCATACCCAACCACTTCTTATCTGTTCGTCGTTGGGAATAAAAATTTATTGCCTCAGCAGCCCATTTAACCTATGCTGTTTATGAGTGAGACTAGCAGAACTTCCAACGGAGCTCTACGATTTTGAAATTTTGAGAAAAGTGGGCAACAAGATTGGACAACTTTAAAAGGTTGATACTTGCACCACCACTACTACACGAGGCAGGTATGCACGAATATGCATTGAGGTACCGTTAGAAAAGCCTCTCAAAACACATATTCATATTGGCTCACACAAGCAGGTACCACCCTATGAACGTCTTAATTTGCTTTGTACCAAATGTGGCCGATTTGGCCATGCAAGTTGGAACTGCTCGTTCTCCCCTACACCACCCCTCAATTCCTTTCCACCCAACCCTGTTACCACACAAACTTCCACCCCCTCAACCACTACTCCTGACTCTGAATTGAAAACCGTCCCACTAACTTTGGGAGAAACCAACAAGGAAAAATTACACCACATGCTTACAATCCACATGCAATGGAACAACCACAACAACAGAGGAAAGGAAAGTCGGTGGCCGCCTCTGAGCCATAGGTAAGTCCAGGTAAGCTCACTAACCCTAGTTCTCTTCATGCATGGCCCAATACAACCAACAACACACTGACCATAAATAACCCCTTTGACACGTTAGACAAAATGGACCTTATGGAACTACCCAATAGTCTTTCCCCTTCTGGGCCTTCTACTGCCTCTCCTAATGGAACTCATAGTCCACACCTGCATAATAAAAAACTTCACCAGCTAAGGCCACCCAGACCACTAACGACCAACCTACAGTACACAATACACCTACTATAGACACTCCCACATTGAACCTAAGCCCTACTAACATGTCTATCGAGCCCAGTCCATTGGTTACCCAAAATAATAATACAACTCCCTTAATCACTAATGACTTAAGCACGACACACCACCTATCACCCATATCACCTATAACTCGTATAACTGAAACAAATAACACTTCAAGGAACCCTCCGAATGACACATCACTTTCTCCCACTGACAAAATATACACAAAATCTATACTTGCACACTTAGTCATCATCTCTTTGCATGCCGACCCTCAAATTCCAATCATCGACCTTCCTTCTCCCACTACACGCAATAACACTGCCCCTTCAATGGCAACTCATGATTTGCAACCATGTGAATCACAATCATCCATGGCTAACCCTATGCCTACTATACTACTAGGAAACCCCTCCATAACCCTTTATACTAACTCCACCACCACTCCCATAACCACTTACCAACTTCTACCCATTGATAATATAACCCAGCACACTTTGCCTACTAAACATGCAACGCCCTTGGCTCATAAACCCCACAATAGAGACCTAAATTGCCTTGGCTGATAAGGCCATAGGGAATTGAGAAGGCAATTTAGGTCTCTATTGGATAACTACAGGCCAGTACCGGTAGTTCTCTTAGAAACCCGTATGCAAGACCATAAGGTCTTAAAATGACTTTAACTTCTCTCATATGGAACAATTGGAAGCCCAAGGTATGTCTGGTGGTGTGGCCTTACTATGGCATGCAGAACTTGTTTCAGCCGAAGATGTTACTATGACAATCCAGGAAGTGCATTGCATGGTCCAGATATGGACAAATCTCTCTAAGTGGTTATTTTCTTCAATTTATGCTAATAAATCAACTGTAGCACGAAGTCACCATTGGGAAAATTTAAAAAGAATGCATGAATCTTATACAGGGTCTTGGTTAGTAAGGGGGGACTTTAATGAAGTCACTAGGGCCAATAAAAATTTGGGTGTAACCCTATAAATAACTCTAGAGTTGATGCATTCGTAAACTGTCTTAATTATTGTAACCTATTAGACTTAGGGTTTAAGGGAAGCCAGTTCACTTGGACTAATAAAAGACGATTAGGTAACACTATACTGGAAAGACTAGATAGATTACTAGCTAATTATGATTGGTTTAATCTATTCCATGAGGCACTAATTCAACACCTACCGTGCACTTACTCTAACCATTGCCCGTTACTAGTAGTACTACAGCCTCAAAACATGCCTAAGAACCACATATTTCGTTTTGAAAAGATGTGGATAACCTACCCTACTTTTCTATTTGTTGTCCAACAATCATGGCACAATGCCACCTCCATTATGGAAGTAACCTCTAGTTTTCAACATAATGTTTTACATTGGAATAAGGAAACCTTTGAAAATATCTTTAAAAAAACGGACTCTGTTATCCAGAATTCAAGGGATACAAAATTCAATTCATTACCCCACGAGCATTTTTCTACAAAATCTTGAGATTTCTCTTAACCATGAATTTAGATCCATCCTTAAGCAAGAGGAGGATTTTTTGAAACTAAAATCAAGAATTAGTTGGTTAAATGAAGGGGACTATAACACTAAAATTTTCCATATGTCTACCCTTCAAAGGCGTAGGCATCGTATCAACGCTTTAAAAGATAATGTAGGGAACTGGATCCTTGATCCCAATCAAATACAACAAGAAATAAACAATTACTACAACAATTTGTATACCACTCAACATCAGCTTACTATTAGGAAAAATTTTGAATCAACATTGACAAACGCCTTAACAACTACTGACCAAATTGATCTAAATCAACCTGTATCCTTGTTCGAAATAAAACAAGCATTATTGTCCTTTCAGCCCTACAAGTCTCGAGGCCCTGATGGACTACATCCGTATTTTTTCCAAAAATTCTGGAACAATGTCAGCCACTTAGTCACCACATGTTGTCACCATGCTTTCACCCACGACGAAATTCCTGAAGAACTCAACATGACATACTTGTTCCTCATCCCTAAAGTCAAAAATCCAACATCCATTAATCAACATCACCCTATTAGTCTCGACAATACAATATACAAATTAATTACTACAATCATTGTAAATCGTCTAAAGCCATACCTCATTAAAATCATAGGTCCCACTCAGACAAGTTTCCAACAAGGGAAAAGAGCATCTGACAATGCCATAATCGTACAAGAAGTCCTTACACATCTGAGAAAAAATAAATCAGGTAAAATAAGACATATGATTCTAAAATTAGACCTGGAAGATGCTTTTGATAAGCTTGAATGCTCATTCATCAAGGACACACTACATTACTTCAATTTACCGACTAAATTAACATCCTTATCATGTCTTGCATTACAACCTCGTCGATATCAATCCTAATCAATGGTTCAAAAACCAAATATTTTAAACCATCGAGAGGCATTAGACAAGGAGACCCATTATCACCTTACATTTTTATTATGTGTTTGGAACGATTATCACGGAATATCTTCAACTCCGTAGATTACCTGCTATGAAAACCAATCCAAATTTCCACCAATGGACCACAACTATCCCATCTTTTCTTTGCAGATGACATCATTCTAATGTTCAAAGTTACTCCAAAAAGCTACAACACTATCATTAACTCTATTAATAATTTCACCAATCTATCAGGACAAACTATGAAGTTGCAAAAATAAAAAATTTTCTTCTCTAGCAATTGCACAACTCAAGCTAAAAACAATGTTCTGAGTTGTTGTAACATGAGGGAAGGACACTACTCTGGCAAATACTTGGACTTTCCAATGTTTTTAGAAGCAGGCCACTAAGGAAGACTTTCAACTTCTTTTGGATAATTTTAAAACTAAACTTGCCGGGTGGAAAACTATGTTTCTATCACTTCTTGGTCGACTAACTCTCATTAATTCAACCCTTTCTACATTACCTAACCATGTCATGCAATACATCTAAATTCAAAAAAATATAACACACAAAATGGAACAATACATGGGTAATTTCCTTTGGGGTACTACAAATCAAAAAAGGAAATTACACCTGCTTAGCTGGAAGAAAGTAACAACCCCTAAGACGATGGGAGGGCTTGGTATTCAGAGGCTCCAACTAAAAAGTAATGCCCTCTTAGCAGGACTAGCATGGCGCCTATTCCATTCCACAAATCAACTTTGGGCCACCAAACTTATCCACAACTACAAACACGCACGAACATGGAGCAGTTACTCAGCTACATGGCAAAATATCCTCCTGGGATGGCATAATTGTCAGCTTGGCATCCAGTGGCAACCAGCGTCCAACTCATATCTTAATTTCTGGAATAATGCTTGGCTATCACCAAATACTCCTATTCGATCTCTAATACATGAGCCAATTCCATATACCACATCCACATGACTATTAATTCCTATAGGACCCACAATAAATGGAACTGGAATGACATACCTTTCAACCTCCCTACTGACATCAAAAAATCAATCAACACCATCACCCTTCCTGTTTATGCACATAAATTAGACTCCCTCTACTGGGCACTATCAAACAATGGTAAATTTACAGTCCAAACGATGTACTGCAAATTACTACACAAAGATCTTCCTAATCATGGCACTTTAACACCTTATACTTGGATTTGGAAATTACTTGTTCCACCAAAATTGAAAACCTTCATATGGCTCATCATCCACCAAAGAATACCCACAAAACAATACCTTCACAACATTGGCATTACGGTAGATGACCACTGCCATAACTGTCACACTAATCCAGAATCCATCAATCACCTTTTCTCACACTGCTCCTAAATAACACATATTTGGCAGCATTTGGGGATGCAATGGTTACCAAAAACATCAACCCCTCCTCCCCATCATCACATTGGTTAAGGCAACTAATGCATATTAACATGCAAAACATTCCCCACAATATGAACCACAAAACCTTTCTCACTTACACCTTGAGGAACATCTGGATTTCTCGTAACAATCAACACTTTAACAATAACACACAACAACTACACATCAACCTAATAACTCAACAATCTCTGGAATATATCTACTTATCTACCAACAGGACACCTCCTAGATTAACAAAAATAACTCATGTGATTTGGCTACCTCCCAAACACAAAGCTTTCAAGTTAAATACTGATGGGGAAGTCTCACCAAAAACCCATAAGGCCAGGTAGGGGGGGGNAACTGGATAATAGGCTTCGCGGAGAATTTGGATACGTCAAACATAATCAATACAAAACTTAAGGCTCTATTTCAGGGACTGGAATTGGCACACACGCTCAACTTGGTTCCATTGGAAATTAACATTGACGCATATGAGGTAATAACACTGCTACAATAGGATAACCTAGCATATACTAATATAATTGCTGAATGCAGGCACCTCCTGGATCAAATTCCTAGTGTGACACTTGCGCACACCTAAAGGGAGGGAAACCCGGTGGTTGATTGCTTAGCAAAGGCAGGATGCAACATGCTGGATTGGAACAACTTGTACTATTTTTGAAAAACCACCAGATTTTGTACATCACTTTTGGGAAATGGATCAGGCAGGAACAGTTCGGTATAGACGATCTACCTATAACCAATCGACACCTGACGTGCAATTAGAACAACAAGCTTTGGATCAAATGCAAGAACAGACAAGCACACAGGCTATCAATGGGCATGCAGCTACTGTCCACGTATATTGTAGGACTGCTTGTAACTCTATAAACATAATTAACTCAACAATAGATACCCAGGTATCCACCTCTCTGCATTTCTTATTTTAAATGCCATATTATCTTTATTACCAAAAATAAAAAAATAAAGAAAATGAGACATGAGATCTAGTAAGGAACAAATTAAAACATTAACTATAGCGGATGAGATTTCTGGGTTGTACGTGGAACCTTTCTTCTTCTTCTTTTGAAAAAGAGATTTTTTCCTACAAATACTAAAATATGACATATATCATCCGGTTTAGCTAGAGTGTGGTGTTTTCAAATAATAGCTGGATTTTTATTACAATTATATACATTCACGCTTAAAAGAATCCCAACGTCTGAATATATACTATCCTAATTACTATTGTGATTAGCGCAAATCTTTAAGGATTTTAGTTTAAAAAAATACTTACGTTTCACGTCCAAACGCAAAAAATGTCATTGACGATCAAGGTAGATCTTTAAAATTTGACAATTGTGGTATAATTTACTTTAATAAGAAACAAATAGTGTTGGAATCAACATACAAATTAGGTTATTATAGAGCCGGTTACAAATAACAAGCATTCGAATACAAATTCATTGAAACTCAATAGTGTATGGGTCAAAATCCAACATAGGAAATTCAACACGAAGAGGTGATTATCATGAGTAATTTGGCCGAGGTCGACCAGTGATTAACGGAACTTATCGCTGCGCAGTCAACCACGGCCGAGGTCGAGTGTCACGAGTAGCTGTAACGGCTAGTTTTGTACAAGAATCTTAAGAGGGAATATTCCATTGAATATTCTCTGTACTTGTACTTTTAGGGTTCTTTGGGGAAATGTCCCATAGATATAGAATGAGACATAAGGAAAAAGGCATGTAATATTCTATGTGATAAGAACTCTCTTGAAAAGCAAATTCTCGAGATAAATACAAAGAACATCTTTCTAAGGAGATTCATCTTTTTGGATTATTCCTTGTCATTTCCACCAGATCCGAGAAAGTCTTCAATATCCTCATAGATGATTGTCATTCATTATTGTCAGAAAGAGGAATCATCCACCTAATTCAATATTGGGTGAATCTTCCGCTTTATTTACATTTAGTGCCATTTATTGCTATTTAATATTTGATACTTCTAGCTCATTATTGCACTCGAAACATTTAATACATAGTGCATTAAATTTGTCTCAACATTATTTTGCACTACCCGCATTACTCCTCATAGATCTGAATTTATTATCTTTAACTATGATTAACCCCCTAAATAATTTATTAATTAATTTAATCAAAGATCCAAATTTTTTGTCAAATAATTTGGCGCCGTCTGTGGAAAATTCTTAGTCAAAGTCTTAGTTTCTTTCAAATCTAAAAAAAAAAAGAGGGAAATGCAAAACCCTATATTTTCTTGTATGTACGGATTTGACATGGCATGTAACGGGAAAGAAAGGATGAAGGTAGTAGCCGATCTCACCACCAACCTATTAAACATCATCAACGAGGTCACTATAAAGGATGCTGAGGGCGTAACACGAAACGCCTCCCCCAACCGGAGTTGTTCACCCCTTCCTCACTGCAGTATCACAACTCACACGGTAAAGGAGCATCAACGTCCACAATGGAAGAGGCACCACCAGTGGTGAAAAGCTGCTCGAAGAACAAACAAAGTTGACCAGCATCCTTGACAAACCCGTCCAAAGGGCGAACAGAGAGAACGCAAGGACTTGCATTGCACCAATAACAGACGACCCTCCCGTAACAGGTATCACTCACAATGTTAATAATGCAGGCGACGACACCCTCACAATCATTTTGAGGAAGATGGAGGAGATGGAAAATGAAAAAAAAATGCCCCGAGATCAATGAAAGAGCACCAACAGAGGGTAGACAAAATACCAAGCGCCCTAAAACTCATGCCAAAAAGGGATACCAGTCGGTTTGTTGAGCAGCCGTACAGTGACAAAGCCGCACCACATGCCATATCTAATACCTCCAAAATGATGCCGTACTCGAAAATATACGATGGTACGACGGACCCTTAGTATCACGTGACTCATTATGTAACCGCAGTAAAAGGCAACAACATCGCAAGAGCAAGGATCTTCCATATTATTGAAAAGGTTTGGTGAAACCCTCACCGGGGGTGCGCGCTCCATTGGGACGTTCAAAGAAATGGCCGACAAGTTTGTAACTGCCTATGTCGGAGCTATGAAAGCAGCAACGAGGGTGAAGGACATATTAGCCATCAAATAGTCACCCGATAAAAGGCTGAGGGACTTATTCGCTCGATTCAACCGTGTCAGAAATGACAATAAAATAGACCTTGCCGGTCCATGGCCCAACCGTGAAAGACATCAACCATATGTCAGAGCCGCCATCATGCTACCTCCTCGCCACGACAAAGGCTCATCTAGGGCCAGAATAGGGACTAATCGAAGCGAGAGAGGTATGCCTGCCTTACTATCTAATCACAATTTATGTGTTTCTCCCTCAGAAATAGTCTATGCACTGGAGAAGCTCGCCCCAAAGTGAAGTGGCCGCAGAAGATGAGGTCTGACCCCAACACCAGAAAGTCAAACGCCCTCTACAAATTCCACAAGGAATCGGGTCACAAAACCGAGGACTTCATCGCTCTAAGGTAAGAGGTCGTGAACATGCTTCACCAAGGGCACTTGAAAGAGCTGTTAAGCGACCGAGGAAGGGCCAACTTTGATCGAGGATGCGAATAGCACAAGGGTCCACCAAAATTGCCTTCTCCAGCTCGATCCATCCAAATGATTATCGGAGGGGGTGATGACGCACCAATCAACAACGTAAAATTCATGACCACCCACAAGCTCAAACGGTCAATTACTCATGAACGTTACGACGAACTCGAAGAAAGTATCATCTTTTATAAGTCAAATACCCACATTTCAGTTTTTCCTCGATGTGACACTCTTGTTATCACTTTACGCATATTAGATATAGATGAGAAATGTATTATGGTGGATGATGGGAGGGGCGCGTGCATTATACACCCTCGAGTACTTGCACAAATGAAACTCGAGGGTAAGATACTGCCATGCTGCATCACACTAACGGGGTTTAACAATGCAATTGAACGAATATCTCGAAAAATCACACTCCACGTCCTAGCCGGTGGCGTCACTTTAGAAACCACATTCCACATCATGGATCAGGGCACGACGTACAACGCCATTATAGGTCGACCTTGGATACACGCCACGAAGGCCATTCCCTCCAGCTTGTACCAGGTATTTAAATTTCCCAGCCATGGGGAGTTTTCAGCATCTGAGGGGACAACCACACTTCCCGAGAATGCTATCGCATCGCCCAAGAATGTACATACACCCAACAAATGAAGGAAAAATTCAAAGATCCATAGAAATTAAAAGGATCGAGGTCGAGCGGTGATGAAGGGAAGGATGTCATCAGAGACCCCGAAATTGTAACGACCATCGGAAGAAAGCCTACATCGGCCACAAACTTCAAGAACCATGTAAATTTCGTCATTTCCTAAAGAATAACGTAGACTTTTTTGCCTTTTCCCATGCAGACATGCCAGGTATCCCGAAGGTGATAGCGACACACAAGTTGAACGTCGATCCATTTTACCCCTATGGTAAGGCAAGTTAGCCGAAGTTCAATTCTATAATAAACGATGCGGTCCACGAGGAGGTTGAAAAACTACTGGAAAAATGGCTCCATTAGAGAATCCAAATACCCCCGATGGGTCCCCAACCTAATCATGGTGAAAAAGAAGAACGGAAAGTGGCGGATGTGCGTGGACTTCATAGATTTGAACAACGCATGCCCAAATGACTCATTCCCGTTGCATTATATCGACTAGTTCATTGACACAACAGCCGGGCATGAGCTACTAAGCTTCTTAGATGCATACTGAGGCTACAACCAGATCCTCATGGAAGAGGAAGACCATGAGAAGACCACATTCATCACTGTCACGACCCATTTTTCCCCCTCCCCAAAACATCGTGACGGCACCTAGTCGCTATGACTAGGTAAGCCTAATAACATCAAAATAAGGGAAACAAAGCAATAACTGGACAACTGAACTTCAATAGATACTATATAAGGGAAGAATGTCGCTCGGCATATACAAGTAAAACAAAATCTCGAATATACACAATATTTCCCAAAACCCTGAATCACGAGTCATAAACTCTAAGAAAAAGTATCTAACTTTCTGCTATACATAGTGTCTAAAGAGGGAAAATAATATAAGGGATAGAGGGGGACTCTGAGGATATGCGGACGCGTGTAGATGTACCTGGAAGTCTCCAGTAAGCTGTTGTGGCTGGACTAATGATAAAGCGGATAAGATGTACCTGGATCTGCATATAAAAAAATGTGCAGGAAGGGCGTGAGTACACCACAATGGTACCCAGTAAGTGCCAAGCCTAACCTTAGTCGAGTAGTGACGAGGTCAAGTCAGAGCCCTACCGGAGCGTAAATTTAATAAAGCAAAACAAGGAATGTCGCAGTAATAATGACTGAAATGTAACAAGGAAAGAATCAGGGAAAACAACAGCTCAAAACACAACAGTTCAACAGGGGATCTCCCGAAATACCGTCTCGTATTCCCAAACGTAAATGTGTAGGGGAATCTTCCGGAATACCGTTCCGTATTCCCAAAGTAAATATGCTAGACAAGGGGATCTCCCGGAATACCGTTCCGTAGTCCCAAATTAAATATGCAGTACATGGGGATCTCCCAGAATACCGTTGCGTAGTCCCAAAGTAAAGATGCAGTACAAGAGGATCTCCCAGAATACCGTAGGGTAGTCCCAAAGTAAATATGTAGCCAAACAACAAGATTCAATAATCATGGCACGGAGTGTTACAATTTATCCTAAGTACAAGTTAAGGAAGGCAGGTAAAACAATTATACATGCTGCACATAGTTCAAGTAAACAGTTAGGACAAGTAGGCATGCTTTCTTAATTTAATAGAATACTACACAAGCTAATAAGTTCAAATAAGAGGAGAGAAGTGTTACTTTTTTTAATGAAAATTGGGTTTATCAACACATAGCACATGTACGTACTCGTCACCTCATGAATATTGGGTTTATCAACACATAGCCCACTTACCTCGAACCAAGCTCAAATCAATCCAAAATTACGCTCTTTCCACGAATATCTGACTCTGAATGGCCTAAATCTAGCCGAAACCAATGACATAACATAAATATAACTACACAAAACTAATCTAACGAGCGGAATCAAAGTTAAATCATGTAATTAGAAAATTGCTTAAAAGTCAAAAATACGAACACCCATTAACTCATTAGTTCACTCATACCAAAATTACTCAAATCCGATATAGAAATCTCGATCAATACCCCAAAATTAGGCCTACAAATATTTCTCAATGTTTCCCAAATTTTCACCACAATTCCAAAATTAAATGATGAATTCAAGCATAGATTAGTGGAATGTAATCACAAAGGAGTTAGGATTCATTACCCAATGACTTCCTCTGGAAATCTCTCTAAATGTTTCCTTCCACCTAGCTCCAAATTGAATTTTGTGATATGAACATCAAACCCTAAAAAATCTCCTTTTCTGCCCAGCAATTCTCGCTTCTGTGATTCCAGGACCGCATCTGTGGTCCCGCACCTACAGAATTTCCAGTGCAGGTGCGGCTTTGTACTTAATGCACCTCGTCCTCTTATGATATCAAGCAGTCACACCTGCGTGTGCGCACCTGCAGACCCTTTTTCACTTCTGTTGTCCCAGACCACTCCTACGTTTCCTTCACTCGCACCTACGGGCATCGCGGATGCGGAACTGACCTCTCACCTGCGGCCCCACACCATCTTCCAAAATCCGCTTCTGCAATTGTTCGTTCAAACATGCGGCCCCAGACCTACGGTGCCCCCACCGGAGGAGCGAAAAAACTAGAACCAGCACACCAGAAAATCCCCGAGGTCCAAGCACCCGAAACTCACCCGAGGCCCCCGGGATCTCAACCAAACATACGGACCAAATCCTAAAACACCATACGAACATAGTCGAGCCTTCAAACCACATCGAACAACATCAAAAACACGAATTATACACGGATTCAAGCCTAATGAACCTTGAAATTTCCAAATTCTACAAACGACGTCGAAACATATTAAATCTTGTCCGAATGACCTCAAAATTTACACACAAGTCACAAATGAAACTACGAACCTACTCCAACTTCCGGAATTCTATTCCGAGCTCGATATAAAAATTTCCATTACCGACCAAAATTGCCAAATTCCAACTTTCGCCAATTCAAGCATAATTCTACTACGAACCTCCAATTCACATTCCGGATGCGCTCTTAAGTCGAAAATCACCTAACGGAGCTAACATGACCATAAAAATTCAAATCCGAAGGTTTACACACAAGTCGACATCCGGTCGACTTTTCCAACTCAAGCTCCTAATTAAGAGACTAAGTGTCTCAATTTGTTTCAAAACCAAAATGAACCCTCCCGGCAAAGCAAAATAGCAGAATTAGTCACGGGGAAAGGAGTTAATACGGGATCGGGGCTCTAACTCTCAAAATGACCGGCTAGGTCGTTAGATCCTCCCACTCTTAAAATATTCGTTCGTCCTCGAACGAGCATAAAGACATACCTGAAGCTGTGAAAAGATAAGGATAACGGATACTCATATCCCGCTCGGTCTCCCATGTCGCTTCCTCGACCGGATGACCCCTCCACTTGACCTTAGTTTTCTGACATGCCTGTCCAAGATACCCACTGGCTCCTCAACATAAGATAGATCCTTGTCCAACTGGACTACAGTGAAATCCAATACATGAGCCGGATCACCGTGATAATTCTGGAGCATAGAAACGTGGAATACCGGATGAACTCCTGCTAGGCTGGGAGGTAGAGCAATCTCATAAGAAAATCCCCCACACACCGCAATATCTCAAAAGGACCAATGTACCTCGGTCTCAACTTTCTGTTCTTCCCGAACCTCATGACTGTCGCGCCCCTTTTTCTCGCGGAAGCGGGTTTTGACATGTGACAACCCTTTTATGGAGGTATTAAAAGAGGAGAGTCACCACCTAACGGTTTTAAGGTGCGTTATGGCACCTATATGCATATGACTCGGGTTTACTAGTTTGCCTCATCAAAGATCGGGTAAGGGCTCAAAATTACCTTGAAGAGAAGGTGTTAGGCACTTTTCGAGGTCCATAACTGTGGGTCTCGGCCGAACTCAAATTATATGAATCAGTCAAATAAACAAAGAAAAATAGAGCAAGAAGTTTGGGAAACTTTATTATTAAAGACTTTGAGTACAAACACTTGATTCAAAGAAGAGATCGGGGGATCCTAAGTGTTTTAGCCTAAAGGATCACCCCGTGCAACATAAATAATACTACGTAACTCCCTCGAGACGGGGTATTACTCATATTATTCAGCGGGCACATACTATCATCTCCTGCTACCCAATTACTATTTTTAAGTTTTTATCTAAAGTGCACTAGTTGATTCTAAATTGTTCCTTATGCGTGCACTACTCGTCTCATGGCCTATGGGTCTAGGAGGCATTTGGACCTCAATCTTGGGTGGTTCTAGACATAACTTAGGCTGCTCAAAATGTTAAAACTAGGCGACAAATCAAAACAAATAGGACTGCAATTAAATCCATTTAAAGGCTCACATTAGCCTCCGCAACTATAAAAATAAATGCACGCGAGTAGATTTTACATATTAGGTAGTTGTTAATTTCAAAACTAAGATGAAATAGAGTCCTTAAATCCTATAGTCATGGCTTCTATGTGATTCTGAATTTTAAACGTACATGCAGTGTTGTTTTCTCAGGACAACGAATCTGCAAATCGTAAGTATTACAAATCCTATAGGAATAATCTCTAAATTGTTTGCGCAATAAGGTACTGAAATGGTTTGATAGTTCAAAACTGCCAGTGTTTGATTTTATCAGCATACTTTCTAGGCGAGCAACAAGATCCTATAGGCAGGACTTCTACGAATTGGCAATTGAAACTAGTTCTTTATCCTTTCATTTCTATAGGCATGCTTTCTAGTCGAGCAATACGATGGGAATAAAAGTAATAATATCCAATTCAATCATATTCCTATAGGAATGATATCTACACGAATATTGTGAAGAGCAGGTAATTATTACTTAACGCGATCCTATGGGTATGGTATCTAACATAGAGAAAATTTAACAAATAATCACTATGTTGCAACATAATAGGCAGGTAATAACGTGTGAAAGTGGAACATGCGAACATGTGAAATGTTCATGTCCTATAGGCATGTTATCTAACAAACATATATAAATAAATTATGTGTAAGCAAAACTATACACTTAGATCCAATAGGCAGGATTTTTACCCTTTCATGCAAACATTAGAATAGACCCGTTTTCCCCAATTTCACTTCTACCCCAATTGTTATTACAGAATTATTATAGGCCCAACAACAACATTAACAACAACAACCCAGTAAAATCCCATCAGTCGGGTCTGGGGAGGGTAGAATATACGCATACCTTACCCCTACCCCGGATGGGATAGAGAGGTCGTTTCCGGGAAACCCTCGACTCAGAGACAATAGATCTGTGACAACAAAACTCAAAAAATAATATCAGCAACATGAGAGACAGCAAATAAATGGAAAAGCAGTAATACAAATATTATGCAAAAGTGTGAAACACAACGTAAATCGCTAGCAGGGCTAGATAAAACACTATCACACTCGTCGGTACCAAGAGGGAAATTGGGACAAAGGGGAAAACCGCTCGACTACCCCTTAACCTACAACCCTAATGCTCGACCTCCACACCTTCCTATCAAGAGCCATGTCCTCGAAAATCTGGAGTCGTGTCATGTCCTGTCTGATCACCTCGGCCCAATAATTCATAAGCCTCCCTATACCTCTTCTCGTACCTGCCAAAGCCAACCACTCACACCTCCTAACCGGGGAATCTAGGCTTCTCCTCTGCATGTGTCCGAACAATCTAAGTCGCGCTTCCCATATCTTTTCGTCCACCGGAGCCACGCCCACCCTCTCTCGAATACCTTCATTCCTTATTTTATCCAGCCTAGTGTGCCCACACATCCATCTCAACATCCTCATTTCTCCTACTTTCATCTTCTAGATATATGAATTCTCGACTGGCTAACACTCAACCCCATACAACATGGCCGGTCTAACCACCGCTATGTAGAACTTAACTTTGAGTTTTGATGGCATATTCTTGTCACACGGGACTCTAGACGCTAACCTCAATTTCATCAACCTCACCTCAATACGGTGCGTAACATCCCTGTCGATCTCCCCATAACCCTGGATAGTTGATCCTAAGTACATAAAACTTTCTCTCTTGAGGATGACCTGTGGGTCAAGCCTGACTTCCACATCTGCTTCCCCCGTCACGTTGTTGAACTTAAATTCCACATATTCCGTCTTAGTCCTACTCAACTTGAAACCTTTAGACTCTAGGGCCTTCCTCCATACCTCTAGTATCCAATTAATGCCGCATCGTGTCTCATCAATCAGAAATTTATCATCAGCGAACAACATACACTATGGCACCTCTCGTTGAATACAGTGTGTTAGTGCATCCATCGCTAGGACAAATAAGAATTAACTGAGTGCAGATCCTTGGTGCAACCCCATAACCACCGAAAAAGGCTCTGAGTCACCTCGCACAGTCTTAACCTGAGTCATTGCTCTATCATACATATCCTTTATTGCCTTAATGCAAGCCACCAACACACCTTTATCCTCCAGACATCCATGTGGACCTTGTTATACGCCTTCTCCAGGTCAATAAACACCATATGCAAATCCCTCTTCCTATCACTGCATTGTTCCACCAACCTCCTGATAAGGTGGATAGCTTCTGTAGTAGAACGACCCGTCATAAACCCGAACTGACTTTCCGATATAGACACCGCCCTCCTTATCCTCCCTTCCACCACCATCTCCCAAACATTCATGGTATGACTTAGAAACTTGATACCCATATAGTTGTTACAATTCTGGATATCACCTTTGTTCTTGTACACCGGAACCGTTGTACTCTAGCGCCACTCATCAGGCGTCCTCTTCATCATGAAGATAACATTAAACAACCCAGTCTCATCAAGTCCGTTCGCTTTGCCCCGGCTCATCTTATCCATCGCACCCACGACCTCCCCAACCTTAATGCTCCTACAATACCTAAAGTCGTGGTGGATCTCGGAATGACCCAATTTCCCTAACACGATGTTTCCATCCCCCTCTTCATTCAGAAGTTTATGGAAGTACGAGTGCCATCTTTGCCTAATCTGGGTCTCTTCCATCATTACTCGATTGTCCTCGTCTTTGATGCATCTCACTTGATCCAGGTCGCGAGCCTTCTTCTTTCTCGCTTTGGCTAACCAAAATAACTTCTTGCCCCCAAGTTCCTCATATAGTCGACCAAAAGCAGCAGTCTTAGCCTCTGTGACCGCTAATTTCGCCTCCTTCCAAGCCTCCTTATATCTTTCTTTGTTTGCTCCCCTCAGATCCACGTCAGTTTTCTCTACTAACTTAATGTAATATTCTTTATTGGCTTCCACTTTACCTTGGAACACGTCATTTTACCACCAGTCGCCTCGGTGCCTGCCAGAGTAACCTTTTAAAACTCCCAACACCTCTCTCGCTGCCTCCATTATACAGTCTGTCATCGCCGTCCACCTAGCACTAGCGTCCCCAATACTCTTCCAGGCACCCATAGTCATCACCCGCCCCTCCAACTCCCATGTATTATCCTTAGACAAAGCTGTCCACCTGATCCTCGACTGACCCCGTACAAACCTATTCTTCCTCTTCTTCAAGATACCGACTTCCATCACAAGGAGTCTATGTTGAGTCGCGAGGTTCTCACTCGGAATCACCTTGCAATCCTTGCAAAACCCCCTATCACACCTCCCGAGGAGGAGATAGTCAATCTGAAACTTAGCCACCATACTCCTGAAATTAACCAAATGTTCCTCCCTCTTCGAAAACATAGAGTTCATGATCACCAACTCAAAAGCCTTAGCGAAATCCAACAGTGAGGTACCACCCCCGTTCCTATCACCAAAGCCGAAGCCACCGTGCACCTCATGAAAGCCACCACCAGACGACCCAATATGACTATTGAAATCCCCTCCTATGAATAACTTCTCCGTAGGCGTAATACCCCGCACCACCTCATCTAGCGCCTACTAGAAGCGCCTTTTAACCTCTTCTTCCAAGCCCGTTTGCAGCGCGTAAGCGCTATTGAAATTCAGGGTACTCCCTCCAACTACTACCTTAATCGCCATCAATATGTCATTCACCCCCTAACCTCTACCACCGACTCTTTGAGCTCTCTATCCACCAAAATGCCCACTCCATTCTTGCCTTTCACGACTCCGGAGAACCATAATTTATACCCGTCTTCACCCCTCGCCTTCGATCCTACCCACCTAGTCATATGCACACACGCTATATTGACCCTCCTCTTCTGGAGAATCTTCGCCAGCTTTATAGACTTACCCGTCAACGTCCCTATATTCCACGATCCAATTCTTAATCTACAGGCGATCTTGTTATCTTTACGCCCTTTGGGCCCCGTCCCACCCCCCGACCCTTGCCTTACCCCCTCCCCACCACCCGACCTCCCCGAGGACATGACCCTACTCTGCCATTACAAACCACAGTCTCTATACCTACGAATGTTTAAAAATGAGAAAAGAAAAAAAAAACACTACACAGAATAACAAACGGAAATAAATACTAACTACAAGCCAACTACTAGACTGACTAGACTAGTACGAAATGTTACGGAAACAAATTACTATAGCTATAACTACAGGACCAACAGTGAATAAAATTACAAAGTGGTACAAATAACTATAGTAGGACCAAGACAGGTCCAAAATTTACCCAGCACTGCCAGGCCTTCAACTTTGTCTCCACACGGATCTCAACATAAACCAGAACCATAAGAGAACCCAACAACCATAGTTTGGTCATAGGATCCAAGAAAACAGTCACTTACACAAGTTAACTGGCCTATTCAGTAGGCAGAACTGAGTGTCAGAGTTCACAAGGGTCTCAAAGTGGACCCCGAGCAGTGCTCACACTAGGAAGGTTAATAGAGAAGCTGTATTGACCTTGGCTTTCAGCCGGCCAAGAATTATAGGTTTATAATAGGGTAAACAACCAATGGAAAATAGTAGTCAAATAGCAAAATTTAGAGAAGTGCATTTGCATTTGAGAAACAGACATTGCAAAGAGATCACATAATGAAACATATCAACACAGAAGAGCACACAAATTCAAGAGGCAGGTTAATGTGGCAAGTCGACACTTAGCACATTTGGGTGGTGTACACATGTTACACATTGATAAGTAAGGGAGCATCAGGCCAACAAGACAATTAACAATTATCATCAACAAGTTAAAGCCTAAAGGATCAAATTATGTTGAACACATGGATTAAACATTGCAACTTATAACAATGAGGCAAGCAGAATCAAACGTTATAGTGTACATAATTTAAGAAAACCAGTCTGAAAGGTTCCACCTAGTTTCTAGGGGTACAAAATTGAGCAAGGCAAGAACATATTAAGTGATTGAATGATCACAGAAGCAAATCGGAGCTAGAATGAGGGTTTCAATAAAGATTAGGGCATACTAATGATATAAATTAATCACTATAGAAACCCAGAATAAGGAAGGAAACAGAATGAAGCCATGTAACCAGTGTAAACACTCAATTACCAATACATTAAGCTAAACAAACTCCAAACTGTCTAACTTTCTCAAGTAAAAGATAAATACTTTTTAGAACTAATAGTTTAGGCATGAGGGCCGGTGCTAGAGAGGTTTATATCATAAGCAGAATCACACATAAAAAGAGTCAAGAAAATACATTAAGTCATGCAATTTCATAAACATGGATATGCTAATTTGACATAAGAGAATGAACATTACGAAGGTTGAGAACTAATCAGTTATTGCTCAACAAGTAGACAAACAAGAAAAGAACATAATCGCGTTGAATGTTAACACAACAATATGACCCAGAACCTTAGATGCGTCAATTTCCCAAGGGCTTCAAGGAACCCAGGGCAGTGCTCATACCCAAGGAAGGTCAAAAAATAGGAAATTCGGTGGCCTTGGCTTTCAGCCGGCCAAGAGCCAAAATAGAACAAGAGAATAAATGAATAACAGAGTGAAAGCCTTAGGTTTTCAATGGAAATTTTAGCGGTTCAAGTCTATCCAAGAGGGAATGGGGGAGGGGTTTATATAGTAGTAAAAATCGAACAGTAAACAAGGAAATATAGTAATTTAAGCAACAAAAAGGCAAATAAACATGCAAATCAATCTAAAAATAAATTTAAGAGAGAGATCTGTAAACCCTAGTTTTTATGGAAAGTGAAAATCAACAGAATCTAAACAAAAATCGGACTCACACAGTAGCATAAATCATATATAGACGAAATAGCGCTCAAAATCAGAGTTTTGAACAGTTTTGGTTCAATTTCGGAAAAGTTTTGCTGGCCATGTTTAGGGAAGCACTTAGGTTATACCATAAGAGAAAAAACAGTACCAAAAGGGGGTCAGATATGGCAAGAAATAGCAGTAGAATCCCATATTTAGTGGGATTAGGAGAAGAATTTAGAGGGGCGGCGGTTAGGGTTCTTCAGAGAGAAGAGGATGTTGAGAGAGTATGAGGGCGGCGGGTTAGAGAGGAACAGGTTAGGGTTTGGGGGTTGGGTTAACTAAAAAGGGAAGATTAGATGTGGGTCGTGGTCTTAGAGATCAATGGCCAAGATTTTAAATGGGTTGGGTTGGGTTGGCTAGGCGGGTCGCGACCAGGTTTAGAGGGTTGGGCTAATTTGGTTTGGGCTGGAGTATTTGGGCTAGGTGTTTGAGAGTTTTGGGCCATTTATTTGGTCCGAAATTGGTTTAAAAGTGATTTGTTGTTTAAATACCCAATATTTATCAAAAGTAATTTATAAAAGTAAATAATAAATAAAAAAAATTATTTGTGCACTAATATAATTGAAAATAATAACTTAACATTATAAAAATATAAAAAATTAGTTTGGCACAAGTAATATAATTATACATGAATATAGGCTATTATTGCAAAGATGTGCAATTATCCTAAACATGCAAATGTAATTATAGAAAAAAGAAGTAAAATATTATAAAACATACATGTTGATGTAAATAATAAGTTTGGATGATTAAATTATCATAGAAATAATTTGATGGATAATTATTGAATATTTATATAATAAAATACAGAAAGAAATTAATTTTGAGCTTCTAAAAATTATGAAAAATCATGGAAAATACTTGCATAGGTTTTTAAACTAAATGATGATGCAAATATGCTATTTTGAAAGTATATATATGCATTTTAAAAATATTAAAAAATAATTGGGTATCAACAACTGCCCCTCTTTACCTGCGAATAATGAAAGAATTGTCGGGTAAACAAAATGATGAGCGATTTTGACCGAAGGGGATGATTTGAAAAATACAGGCTGAACTCCGGTTTCTGAGTTGCCTACATATCCCTGGTATTACGGGAATCAGGTTGTGTGTGGTTCTGGATCCAGCAGTGAACTGAGCCGATGGAGTTATTGTGGGAATGGTCGAAGATTGCTCCCATAAGAGAACGGTTACCTCCTGGATCACCTGCAAAACATAAACGCAACGCATGCAAGTATATATGGGATTATTTCAAGAATTTAAACATGATGAAAATTCCCTTTGGACCATGAAAGTTGTCTTTGGACAATGAGAATGATGTCCTTAGACCATGATGTCCTAGGCCATGAATCACGTGATAAGGGATTCGCAAGCCATGGAATGATTCTCCCGGGCCATGGAAATGGTGCCTCTGAATCATGATGCCTTTGAAAAATGATGTGCAATATGGAGAGATCCTCAGGCCATGGCATGGTGTCTTCCGGCTATGAGGATGATGCCTTCAGACTATGACTCCGTGATGCTTGGTCATATGCTAAGCGTAACAAGACAGAGCTTAGTCTTGTATAACATCTAGGGAGAGCTTAGCCCCGGGAAAGTAGAAAATAGTGCTAGATTTCAAGTAGCATAACATTTGGTATCATGCAAGGAACGTCAGATCTTAGCCTTATATAATTAGGGAGGCAATGTTTAAACTCGTAAAAGAAAAGAAGATATAGTCTCATGCAATGGAAGGCAATGTTTAGCCTTATGCAATTAGGGAGTCAATGCTTAGCCTCATGCTGGAGGAGGAGACTCGGGTTAGTCTCATGCAAAGAAAAGGAGACGAGGCTTAGTCTCATGCAAAGAAAGGCAATGCTTAGCTTTATGCAATTAAGGAGGCAATGCTTAGCCTCATGCATGAGGAGGAGACTGGGCTTAGTCTCATGCAAGGAAAGGAAATGCTTAGCCTCATGCATGAGGACGAGACTGGGCTTAGTCTCATGCAAGGAAAGGAAATGCTTAGCCTTATGCAATTAGGGAGGCAATGCTTAGCCTCATGCAAGAAAAGACGATGAGTGGTATCAGAGTATTTATTAGCTGGAGACGTGTTTGCATTTGGCAACTTGATATTATAAATTTTGATGTGTGTGTGTATTTGCGAATGTTCCTGTTCCTGCATCCAAAGAAAAATTGTGAGTTTTGCGGGGAAGGTTGGTCTGTGCCTTATCTTGCTTGCTTGCTTTGCTTTGCTTTTGTCCTATATCGAGATCCTATTCAAGTTACCCTGGGTAGCATCTGGCTGTTTATAAAATAAAGTTTTCGAGAAAAATATGTGTGTGCATTTGATGAATATAGTTATTTAAAAAACATAGTGGTATTAGATGAACCAATGACTTTCACACTTTAGAGACATTGCGACTTCTTTGCCTTAGAATTTTGAGGGTCCTCCTAAAAATTCTTCCCCGATTCAATAATCAATTATTTGACGGTTCTGCATATGACGAAGTTGGCTGGACTTGCTCTGGAATTTTAGGGGTGCTCCTCGAAATTCTGCCCCAGTTTCTGACCATGGGTGGAAAATGAATATTTTATTGAGTTGTGACCGAACCCACAGGGCTGCCTACTTATCCCCTCTTAAACGGGAATCAGGTCAAGCGTAGTTCAATTACATCAAATGAAGAAATATAAATAATCTAAACATAGTATCTTTTGACTGCGTTTGAATTGATAGGTTTTGGCCAAACTTCTCTGTCCATCTCTACAAGTATGAGTGCTCCTCCCGTTAGTACTCTGTGAACTATTTAAGGCCCTTTCCAATTGGGTAAAAATTTCCCTTTGACTTCATCCTGATGCGGGAAGATCCGCTTCAGCACTAGCTGCCCCGGTGTGAATTGTCTAGGCCTGACCCTTTTGTTGAAAGATCTAGACATTCTATTATGGTAAAGTTGACCGTGGCATACCGCATTCATTATTTTCCCGTCAATGAGAGCTAATTGTTCATAGCGACTTCGTATCCATTCTGCGTCACTATGTTTAGCCTCTTGTATAATTCTTAAAGAAAGAATTTCGATTTCAGCGTGAATGACTACTTCAGTACCGTAGACCAACAACTAGGGGGTTGCTCTGGTTGATGTGCGGACTATGGTACGATACCCCAATAAGGAAAATGGTAATTTCTCATGCCATTTCTTGTGGTTTTCTACCATCTTTCTTAATATTTTCTTGATGTTCTTGTTGGTGGCCTCCATAACTCCATTCATTTGAGGTCTGTATGCTACGGAATTCTTATGCTTGATCGTGAAGGTTTCAGACATAGACTTCATTAAGTTACTATTGAGGTTGGCGGCGTTGTCGGTGATGATGGATTCTGGCACCTCGAATCGGCAAACAGTACGATCCCTGACAAAATCTGCGACAACTGTCTTAGTTATAACTTTGTAAGATGCATCCTCAACCCTCATTGTGAAGTATTCTATGGCCACTAGAATGAAAATGTGCTTATTTGAAGCGGCGGGTTCGATCAGACCAATGACATCCATTCCCCAAGAGGCAAAAGGCCAAGGTGCACTCGTTGCATTGAGTTCATTTGGTGGCACACGTATCATACCTACATGTATTTGGCACTGATGACACTTTTGAACATACTTGATGCAATCCTTTTCCATGGTCATCCAAAAATATCATGCTCTTAATATCTTCTTGGCTAAAACGAAAATGTTCATGTGTGGTCCGCAAGTTCCGGCATGTATCTTTTTGAGCAGTTTGGAAGCTTCATTGACTTCAACACACCGTAATAATCCTAGGTCGGGAGTCCTTCGGTACAGAATTCCTCCACTTTGGAAGAAATGGTTAGATAATCCTCGAAATGTGCGTTTCTGAGTATGATTTGCATGCTCCGGGTACTCTCTGTTTGCCAAGTATTCTTTGATATCATGGAACCACAGATTCCCATATGTATCTTCTTCAACATGAGCGTAATAAGCTGGCCAATTATGGACCCTTACTGGAATAGGGTCGATTAAATTCTTGTCCGGGTGTTGTATCATGGAATACAAGGTGGCCAATGCATCTGCGAACTTATTATGGATTCTCGGAGCGTGTTTGAACTCTATCTTTGTGAATCTCTTCATCAATTCTTGCACATGGTATAGATTTTGGTATTCTTTCTATCCCACTCTCCTAGAACCTGATGTACCAAAAGGTCTGAATCACCAATAACCAGCAATTCCTGGATATTCATGTCAAGGGCCAAATTAACCCCAAGATGCAAGCCTCATATTCTGCCATATTGTTGGTGCACGAAAAATTGAGTTTTGCGGATACCGGGTAATGTTGACCTGTCTCTGACACCAAAATAGCTCTGATACCCACTCCTTTGAAATTTTCAGCCCCATCAAAGAACATTCTCCAACCGTTGTAGGTTTCAGCGATATCTTCCCCTACAAATGATACTTCTTCATTGAGAAAATACATTTTCAGCGGTTCGTATTCTCCTCCTACAGGATTTTCTTCCAGATAATATGCTAATGCTTGTCCCTTGACCGCCTTATGAGTTACATAGAATATCTCAAATTCACTCAGTAGTATCTGCCATTTTGCTAACTTCCATGTAGCATGGGTTTCTAGAAAATGTATTTCAGAGGATCCATCCTTGATATGAGGTATGTAGTATAGGCACAGAAGTAGTGCCTCAACTTTTGAGCTATCCACATCAAGGCGCAGCAGGTGCGTTCCAGCAAGGAATACCGTGCCTCGTAGGGTGTGAATTTCTTAATCAGATAGTATATGGCTTACTCTTTCCTCCTCGTCTCATCGTGTTGTCCCATAACACAACAGAAAGCCCCATCTAGTACAGACAGATAGAGTAGCAAGGGTCTACCAGGTTCCGGCGGGGCGAGGACCGTGATGTGGACAAATATTCCTTAATTTTGTCAAAAGCTTTGTGGCATTATTCAGTCCAACTTGTTGCGGCATCCTTCTTTGACATTTTGAAAATCGGCTCATAGATCAAGGTTGATTGTGCTATGAAGAGGTTGATGTAATTGAGACAACCCAAGAAGCTCATCACATCTTTTTTGTTCCTTAGAGGTGGAAAATTCCGGATAACCTTGACCTTTGACGGATCCAACTCAATTCCTTGGTGGCTGACGATGAATCCTAACTTTCCAGCAGGGACCCAAAAGCATATTTTTCGGGGTTCAGTTTCAAATTATTCTTTCGAAGCCGATCAAAGAACTTTCTCAAGTTTGCTATGTGATATGTACCCTTCTTGGATTTGATTATGATGTCGTCCACATATACTTCTATCTCCTTGTGTATCATGTCGTAGAAAATGGTCGTCATTGCCCTTATATAAATGGCCCCAACATTTTTCAGACAAAATGACATCATTTTATAGCACTACACTCCCCATGGTGTAATAAAGGTTGTCTTCTCGGCATCTTCTTCATTCATCTAGATATGATGATATCCTGCGAAGCAATCCACAAAAGACTGGCGTTCATGCTTGGCACAGTTGTCGATCAGTATGTGCATATTGGGTAACATGAAATAATCTTTGGGACTTGCTTTGTTTAAATCCCGATAGTTGACACATACTCTGACTTTCCCACCCTTCTTCAGAACTAGCCGATGTTAGCCAACCGGGTTGGATATTCAACCACTCTAAGAACCTTAGCTTTGATCTGCTTGGTGACCTCTTCTTTCAGACTCATATCTGGCTTGAAATTTCTGAGCTTCTGCTTTACAGGCGGATACATTGGATTGGTAGGTAGTTTATGAGCCGCTATAGATGTGATCAAACCGGTCATATCATCATAAACCCATGCAAAATATCTTCATACTCTTTCAGGAAACGGATGTACTCTTCTTTCTCTTATGGTGACAGGTGAATTCTTATGCGAGTCTCTTTGAATGTTATGGAATCTCCCAAATCGACTATCTCGGTTTCGTCCAGATTGGACTTAGGCTTGTTCTCCAAATTTTCCACTTCTCTGACAATTTCCTCAGGTATTACATCTTGTTCTTCTATTTCTTCTGATTCACTATCCTTATGTTGTGTTATCTCATTACATGCCGCAGTTGTTGGTTCATCAGGATAAGTAATAATAATATAGAGAGAAAATATAAAGGATAAGAATAAATACCTAATTAGCAAACCATTGATAAACACCAAAACGTCAAACAAAGGTAATTTTAGTGATCCAAACAATTGTTTCAAAGCAAAATAACAAAATACTGAAAAAAAGTCTTAAAAATTCCCATAAAATTGTTTTTCAAAATAAATTATACTAGTAGCCAGGCTACCCCGGAACTCAACGGGCTCATGATGATGTAGCGGTACAATTCCTGGGAACAACTCCCTTCTCCATTGTCTGAATGACGACGCCTTCCTTCTGATCCTCCTCAATTATGTGCTGCAATCCATATCTTCATCTTCCAAAGACATATTCCTTAAACCAGCTAGAATTTCATCTTCTTAAGATCCCAACATCATGTCGGCCTGATGAAAGTATTGGCTCAAATGTGGTACCGAATGTTCAAGAGGGTAATAAGGACCACGCCATGGCGGCGACCAATCGTTGTACTCCTGCCAGGTGTACGGATATCCAAGTCCAAAGGTTGTGCCATGAAGCTTTAGCTGTATTGGTTTAGTGATGCCCAGGAGATTCTTACCAAGACCCCTACCAGGTTCATATCCTCCCCATGCCAATATGCTCTCTATTTTGCTACTCTACCATTTATCTTTCTCAATTGCGTTGACACGCTTAATGCGGTGGTTTGTCTCCCCACAAAATTTCCTTCTACTCTCCACAACTGGAACAATCTGATTGGTGTAAATAGGATTACTCCCATCCCCGTGAATGATTAATTGTTGATGGTTCTATTCAAACTTTACAGCGTGATGCAGAGTATAAGTTACGGCCCCAACAACGTGTATCCAAGTTCGTCCCAACAACAGATTTTATGTGGCGGATATGTCAAATACTTGAAATTCAACATTAAACAAAGTCAGGCCCATCTGCAAACAGAGGTTGGTCTCTCCAATTGCGTCCCTTTGGGACCCATCAAATGCTTTCATGTTATTACATTCTTGCTCGTATCTCATGCAACCATTTACCCAATGTCTTCAAAGTGGTCAAAGGAAAAATGTTGAGACTTTAACCTCCATCTATCAAGACCTTGGCAATGAATTTATCATCGCACTACACTGTGATATGCAATGCTTGTTGTGACTCAACCCTTCTGACGACAGCTCATCTTCGTGGAAAGTGATATTATGGATTTACAATACTTGTCCTACCATATTGGCTATCTCTCCACTGATAATGTTGTTGGGTATGTAAGCTTCGTTCAACACTTTCATCAACATATTCCTATGAGCCTCAGAGTTTTGTAGTAGTGATAGAATGGATATCTGAGCAGGGGTTTTGTTAAGATGATGAACCACGGAATACTCTCTTGCTTTTAACTTTCTCCAAAGGTCATCTAGGCTAGTTTCAATTATAGGCAATTTAGAAGCGGCTTCTTTACTTTCCCCTCCTAAATGCTCGGGCATATAAAATCTACCAGTTCTGGTCATGCCTTGTGCTGCACTTGTTTCCTCAATTTTCCCCTTTCCTTTACTTCTCGCTTCTGTAGCATAATCCCAAGGTATAGCGTTGGACGTAAATGACGGTGTAGGTGCTACCGTCACGGTGAAGGGAGTGGTCACTTCCACTTCAAACTAAGTTGGCGCGGCTGAGGGCGTTGTTATTTCAACCTCAAACGGAGTCGGTGCGGCTTCCTCAACCTCAATTGGTGACTGAATATGTACCACAATATGTGGAAGAGTGACTAGAGGTATTTTAGGACTATTCCCTTCACGAATGAGCCCAATTAACCCTTCAAGATCCCATTCTTCACCGGTTTCTATCACATTTACCCCCTCGCCCCTGTGATTCGGCAGAGGATTGTAGCAGACATTAGGTGCATCTTGTTTTGCTTGTATAACCTTGGTGTCAATCAACGTCTGGATCTTATCCTTCAAAGTGCGACATTCATCAATAGTATGACCCGTCATGCCCGATTAGTAGGCACATGTCTTGTTTAGGTTGACCCACTGGGAGGAATTTTCCATGGCAACAACGGAAATGGGAGTGACATAACCGGCAACCTTCAATGTCTCAGACAATTGGTCGATGGGTTCAGCAATTTGGGTGTATTGTCTGGGTGGTCTGCGGTCAAAATTTGGTCTGGTTTTTTGGTAGTTTTGGCGGGCTGGGGGTGAGTGGTGGTATGCCGGCTGGGTGTTATACGTATGGTAAGTGGCGGTGGGTTGTTGATATCTGGGAGGTGAAGGCTGATATGTCGGTGGGGTGTTTGGTATCTGAGAGGAGACTTCGAATCTTGGGACACCATCACTACCCCTACTTCCTTCTTTTTAGAAATACCGCCCGACTGCTAGGCTTTGTTAGTAGCCTGGAGTGCCTCAAAATTGTTACCATTCCTCTCTTAATCCCTTCCTCTATTCTTTATCCCAATTTGATGATGTCAAATAATTTATGGTTCTCAATAACCGTCAGTCTCTAATAATACTGCAGATCTCGAGCTCGGACAAATAACTTACTCATATGTTCTTCTTCCAGTGCTGGCCGTACTTTCGCAGTTTCCGACCTCCACCGAGTAGAATACTCGCGAAAAGTCGTTGGATTTTTCTCAAGATTCTGAATGTAGAATTTGTCTGGCGCATTTTCTTTATTGAACCTAAACCGATCCATAAAATCAGATGCCATGCTTACCCAGTTAACCCATTTCTTCGAGTTTTCACTGATGTACCAGGACAAGTCGTCTTTGGTGAGACTCCTCACGAACAATTTCATGTCGATTCTTTCATCTTTAACAACCCCTATAAGCATGTCATAACATGTCCTCAAATGTACCTTCGGATCACCTGTCCCGTCGAACATTTCAAACTTAGGAGGGTTGTAACCCTCTAGCAGTTCTACGTCCAGCTAAATACACAAATCCTCATAATTCAACCCCTCGACGCCTTTACCACCTTTGACACCTTGGACCCGACTAGTAAGCTTCTCGAGTTCCTCTGTAATTTCTTTATGAGCAGGACTTTCTCGACAGACTCTGGTGTATACGGGGTTTGTTTTGAACTGTGGGGTAAGGTATTCACGTATATAGGGTTACTTTGGTGGACTCCAGGAATTTGGGCGTAGTGGTGGTCGTTGTGTGGTAGGTGGTGGTTTCTGGATACTGGGTCGGATGATGGTGATGTTGTGTAGGAGTCGGTGCTGGTGGAGGATTATGATTTTGAGGAGGCGTGGCGTATTGGTGAGGTTCGGGAGGATTTTGCGGATGCTGGTTTTGTTTGTTTTGAGTAGGTGCTGGGTGTTGGGCATTTTGTTGATTGATGTCGAGAACATTCAGGGGAAGGTAAAGGTTTTCCAAGTTTCGGACCTGCTCAAGTTCCCCTTGTCACTCTAGTAGTTTCTGTTCGAACCGTAAGACCAAGTAATTATGTGCCGGAGTACTCCGACCATCTGAAGTCTCGACATTCTATGCATGTGTAGCGTTGTCTTTCCTGATACCTCTAATGTCATCCATTTTAGATGTTCCTTTGTTTTTGAGATCACTTGGAGGAGGAGGAGGTAGATGACCTCTAGATCTGGTATGACATGCTGATGATGCCAATATGCAGGAACCAACCTCACGGAGTGGGAATAAACAAAAGAAAAGAAAAGCAAAAGATAAACAAGTCAGTAAGGAGTATTAAAAGGATATTTACAGTATTTAAACACATATTGAGGAATTATAAATTCGTGTCTTAATTATGGGACCTTATTGTGCCCGAGGTAGGCCTAAGCGACATATAGATTTGGAGAAAGATCGATGCCAATAACTGCATCATTTCATTAATATGATAAATGGACCAAATCTCTACTAAAACGATAATAACTATAAAAAGTCACTAATGACATTTTCCTTATTACAACAAAAGTCTAAAACGAGTCTAGAAAGAAAATAAAACATTATTCTTAATATACTGGGTCCTAGAGGGACCTTCTCCATGCTTGGCCTTGTTAGCTCCATCAATCAGGTTCCCCAGGTCGTGCATGTCCAAAAGCAGGTATGCCCTTTCTAGATGCCCTCATTCGTTGCCATCTGCATTCTGACAGTCCGAGATCTTTTTCCTCATCTTTCCCTCAAGCTCCATCAACCCCTTCTCCAAATACTCCAACCTCTCTGTTGATTTAGTAGTGATTCCTTTCCACTTGTTGATTGCTTCCATGTCCACTTTGTGCTGTTCCAAATGCCTGGCTTCAGATTCGAAAACTCTTTTGGGCAACATCATGTATTTGAATTGTGCTTCAACAGCGTCATCTATGAACCTATTCCTCAAGCTAGTACCTGGTTTGACATCCCCGCTATATCATCTACCAACCATGATGGATATAAGTACACATGGCCGGCGTGATACCAATTTGGATCAATGATATCTTTCTCCACAATGATATATTGATGCCACATATGCTATGCCTCGAACTTGAATGGAATGGCGTCCCCCTTGAAGTATGCTTTGTACTGAACCATATTGGAAACTTGAGGTATAACCTATTTTTTCCCAGCTTGCCTCATAACCCTTATAGAATCATAGGGATAATTCCTCTCAATCCGACTAACACTAGATGAGGAGCCTCTCTTGACATGATGATGAACTTGCTGCTAGGGAACCATTCAAACATCCAATGCACCTTTTCATCAGTCAGATTGCTGAAGAAATGTACCCAGCTCACAACGTTTCCTGGTTGCGCAAACATGTTTGGAATAAAAGTCATACTCTTCGGATGATGATAGGCTATGTGGTCATTCCATGGTCATCGCGGATGTTCTAGACAGTATTCACCTCTCTGAAAGTGTTCTAACAACCATACCTGCAGTAATATATTGCAACCCTCAAAGTGCCCATACCTTTTTTTGCAACGGTCTAAGGTATGATACATCTCAGCTAGAATCATAGGGGCAATGGTGTAAGTTTGCCCCTCAAATCCCTCCATTAAAGTCCTAGCGACCATAGCTAGGCGAGTGTGGATCATTCCTTCCTTCATTGGAAATATTAGCATCCCCAATAAACAGACAATGAATACAAAAACCCGGCGGTGAGTCCAACCCAAAGAAGTGATGGCAAGTTCATCATGGAAAAGGCGATATGACTTTTTGTGCCCATAACGCTCATAAAGGAACTCAAATGGTATATAAGACTTCTTTAAACAGAATAGCTCTTGAAACCCATAAATTTCAAGAAACCTCGAGAAGTATGGTTTTCCAGTACCAACAAACCAGGGCTATCCCATGGGAGTCCAGCGAAGTCTCCTATTTCTTCCAAAAGGGGAGTCATTTCTATGTCTCCAAAATGGAAGACGACTCTCTTCTCATCCCAAAACATGGTGGAGGCCTCAATTAATGCATTGTTTGGCTAAATGTCTAATAAAGAGGGTAAATTCCCGATGAATCTTTTAACATGATTTTTGTCACTTGGTGAGAGATTTTTCCACCAATCCAGCAACAAAGGTGGGATATTTTGAAACATGGCGAACCTGGGGACTTCGTGCCTCATTTCTGCAAAACAAATAAAGTTAGCCATTTCCTCCTTCGGATTTGGCTATTTACATATTAATGATCAGCATACCGGCATGTTTTCTCCAAATAATGCACATATCGTGATGGTGTCCATTGGGATTACTGAAATCCTGGCGGACTTTGGACAAGGCTTGCCTTAGTGGGTTATCACGCGGACAACTTTTTAACCCATACTAGGTTTGGACATGATGCATGCACAATTAATATTACAGTGGGTTTCTAGAAGAGTCTAGACTGGTACCCTCAAGTGGAAAAC
The DNA here is from genome assembly GCA_005239525.1 of Nicotiana knightiana. Lineage (NCBI taxonomy): Eukaryota > Viridiplantae > Streptophyta > Magnoliopsida > Solanales > Solanaceae > Nicotiana > Nicotiana knightiana. Next base: position 62,075 of record ML435466.1, read on the forward strand.
TCGAGAGGGAAAGGCACGGAACAGTCGGCTGCATCGTTGATCGACTAGTTTTACCGCAAATAAGCCTTTCCAAATTTAAAAGGGTGATTTGAGAAGAGCGCGAACACTCATCAAGTGCCTCTATGGTATTAATTAGGAACGAGTGGAATATGATGTGAAGAATGCTTTATGCAAAGATAAAACAAAACATTGTAAAATATTTTGCATGATCAAAACAGTAAATGCAGTATTAAAATGAAACGTAAATAAATGAAAAGAAAGGAAAACAAGAAAATGTTAGTTCGCGCAGTGTGGAAGTTGTAATAAAGTAAGCGAGGGAGTAAGGTGTGGAGAAACATGGTGTAGCAAATTTAAAAAATGACTTGGAGAAAATAAGTATGAAAATAATATGCATGTTAGAGCCAATTCGAGCAAAGTAGGAACAATAAGGGAAGGAATTTGCAGTTTACTGCGAATTCAAATAGAGGGAGAATAGGGGAAAGGGTGTGCATGCAACAATAAAATGGAACGGGGAGCGGGACATTCATCTAACAACAGAAATAATAAAAGACAAGGAAACATGTTTATCAGGGAAGACTAATTCATATAAATCAAAATCGCTATGGTAAGAGCCTAAATTTCCCCAACAGAGTCGGCATGCTGTTGCGCCCTTTTTTTCTCGCGGAAGTGGGTTTTGAAATGTGACAACTCTTTTAAGGAGGTATTAAAAGAGGAGAGTCGCCACCTAATCATTTTAAGGTGCGTTAGGGCACCGATATGCATATGACTCGGGTTTACTAGTTTGCATCACCAGAGATCGGGTAAGGGCTTGAAATTACCTCGAAGAGAAGGTGTTAGGCACTTTTTGAGGTCCACAACTGTGGGTCCTGACCGAACTCGAATTATATGAATCCGTCAGATAAACAAAGACAAAGAGAGCAAGAAGTTTGGGAAATTTTATTATTAAAAGACTTTGAGTACTAACACTTGATTCAAAGAAAAAGATGGGGGGTGGGGGTCCTAAGGTTTTAGCCTAAAGGATCACCCCGTGCAACATAAATAATACTTCGTAAATCCCTCGAGACATGGTGTTACTTTTATTATTCAGCGGGCACAAATTATCATTTCCTGCTACCTGATTACTATCTTTAAGTTTTACCTAAAGCGCACTAGTTGATTCTAAATCGTGCCTTATGCGTGCACTCCTTGTCCCATGGCCTATGGTCCAGGAGGCATTTGGACCTCTATCTTGGGTGGTTATAGACTTAAATTAGGCTTCTCAAAATGTAAAAACTAGGCGACAAATCAAAACAAATGGGACTGCAATTCAATCCATTTAAAGGCTCATATTAGCCTCTGAAATTAGACAAACAAATGCACGCGAGCAGATTTTACATATTAGGTAGTTGGCAAATTTCAGAATTAAGACGAAATAGAGTTCTTAAATCCTATAGTCATGGCTTCTATGTGATTCTGAATTTTAAACGTTCAAGCAGTGTTGATTTCTCAGGACAACAAATTTGCATATCGTAAGTATTACAAATCCTATAGGCATAATCTGTAAATTGTTTGCGCAGTAATGAAATGGTTTGATAGTTCAAAAGAGCCAAAGTTTGATTTTATGAGCATACTTTCTAGAAGAGCAACAAGATCCTATAGGCAGGGCTTCAAAGAATTGGCAATTGAAACTGGTTTTTTATCCTTTCATTCCTATAGGAATGCTTTCTAGGCGAGCAATACAATGGGAATAACAGTAATAGTAGCCAATTCAATCATATTCCTATAGGCATGATATCTATGTGAATATTGTGAAGAGCAGGTATTTATTACTCAATATGATCCTATGGGCATGGTAACTAACATATAGAAAATTGAACAAATAATCACTATGTTGCAACATAATAGGCAGGTAATAACGTGTGAGAGTGGAACATGTGAACATGTGAAATACTCATGTCCTATAGGCATGTTATGTAACAAACATATAGAAATAGAGAATGTTTGAGAACAATGAAACACTTAGATCCTACATTTTCCCCAACATCACTAATACCCCAATTGTTATTACAGAATTATTACAGGACCAATAGTGAATAAAATTAAAAAGTGGTACAAATAACTATAGTAGACCCAAGACAAGCCCAAAAGGTACCCAGCACTGTAAGGCCTTCAACTTTGTCTCCACACAAAACTAAACATAGCCTAGAAACCATAAGAGAACCTAACAACCATATTTTGATCATAGGATCCAAGAAAACAGTCATTTACACAAGTCAATTGGCCTATTCAGTAGGCAGAACTGAGTAGTCAAGAAAAAAATGGCTAAGAACCTCAGGCCGTAGTGTGTCAGAAAAAGGGTCTCAAAGTGGACCCTAAGCAGTGCTCACACTAGGGAGGTTAATAGAGAAGCTTTAGTGGCCTTGGCTTTCAGACGGCCAATAATTATAGGTTTATAATGGGGTAAACAACCAATGGAAAAATAGTAGCCAAATAGCAGAATTTAGAGAAGTGCATTTGCATTTCAGGAACAGACATTGCAAAGAGATCACACGATGAACATATCAACACAGAATGGTACACAAACTCAAGAGGTAGGTTAATGTGGCAAGTCCACACTTAGCACATTGGGGTGGGGTACATCTGTGACACCTTGATAAGTAAGGGAGCATCAGGCCAGCAAGACAATTAACAATTATCATCAACCAGTTCGAGCCTAGAGGATCGAATTATGTTGAATACATGGATTAAACAGTGCAATTTATACCAATGAGGCAAGAAAAATCAAATGTTATAGTGTACATAATTAAAGAAAACTAGTCTGAAAGGTTCCACCTAGTGCTAGGGGTATAAAATTGAGCAAGGAAAGAACATATTAAGTGATAGAATGATCACAGAAGCAAATCACAACTAGAATGAGGGTTTCAATACAGATTGAGGCATACTAATATTATAAATTAATCACTATAGAATCCCAGAATAAGGAAGGAAACAGAATGAGGCCATGTAACCAGTGTAAACACTCAATTACAAATACAATAAGCTAAACAAACTCCAAACTGTCTAACTTACTCAAGTACAACATAAATACTTTTTAGAACTAACAGTTTAGGCATGAGCCGATGCTTGAGAGGTTTATATCATAAGCAGAATCACACATAAAGAGAGTCAAGAAAATCCATTAAGTCATGCAGTTTCAGAAATATGGATATGTTAATTAGAAAATAAGAGAAGGAACATTGCGAAGGTGAGAACTAACCAGTTATAGCTCAATATGTAGACAAACAATAAAAGAACATAATCACCTTTAATGTTAACACATCAATATGACCTAGAACATTAGATGCGTTAACTTCCCAAGGGCTTCAAGGAACACAGGGAAGTGCTCACACCCAAGGAAGGTCAAAAAATAGGAAATTCGGTGGCCTTGGTTTTCAGCCGGCCAAGAGCCAAAATAGAACAAGATAATAAATGAATAATAGAGTAAAATCCTTAGTTTCTCAAAGGATATTTTAGCGATTAATGTATGTCCAAGAGGAAATGGGGAAGGGGTTTATATAATAGTAAAAATGAAACACTAAACAAAGAAACATAGTAATTTAAGCAACAAATAAGGTAAATAAACATGCAAATCGGTATGAAAATCAATTTCAGAGAGAGACCTGTAAACCCTACTTTTAGGGAAAGTGAAAATCAACAAAATCTAAACAAAAATCGGACTCACACAGTAGCATAGAACGTATATAGACGAAATAGCACTCAAAATCAGAGATTTGAACCATTTTGGTTCGATTTCGGTAAAGATTTGTTTGCCATGTTTAGGCAAGCAATTAGGTAATACCTAAGAAAACAACCAGTACCAAAAGGGGGTCATATATGGCAGGAAATGGCAGTCGAATCTCATATTTAGTGGGATTAAGAGAAGGATTTAAGGGGACAGCGGTTAGGGTTCTTCAGAGAGAAAAGGGGAGGTTGAGAGAGTGTGAGGGAAGCGGGTTAGACAGGACTAGGTTAGGGTTTGGGGGTTGGGTTAATTAAAAAGGGAAGATTAGATGTGGGTTGTTGATCTTATAGATCAAAGGCCAGGATTTTAAAGGGGTTGGGTCGGGTTGGCTAGGTGGGGTGCGATCGGGTTTAGAGGATTGGGCTAATTTGGTTTGGGCTGGGGTATTTGGGCTAGGTGTTTGAGGGTTTTGGTTCATTTATTTGGTCCGAAATTTGTTTAAAAATGGGTTATTGTTTAAATATCAAATATTTATCAAAAATAATTTATAAAAGTAATTAATAGACAATAAAAAATATTATTTGTGCACTAAAATGATTTAAAATAATAACTTAACAATATAAAAATAAAAAAAGTTATTTTGGCACAAGTAATATAATTATACATGAATATATGCTATTATTGCAAAGATGTGCAATTAGACTAAAAATGCAAATGCAATTATAGAAAAATGAAGTAAAATATTATAAAACATATATATTGGTGTAAATAATAAGTTTGGATGATTAAAACATTGTGTACGGCCAAAATCCGGGAGTCCGATTTTAGGACCGTTGTGGTACCCCATGACCGAACTCGGAGAGCCCGAAGTGGAACACATTATTCAACCCCGAGGTGTATCCCTCGAGGAAGCACATTGTAGGCTCATTATGCTTGACCCCGTTGCAATATAAATCAGTGACCATCGTGAAAAGGCGGGAGATTCCCAAGGGAACATGGCTAGAGTTGACCAAGTCTGCAGGAATAGTACAAATCCGTACGAAGCCATTAAATGGTTGTACCAGCTGTATTTCTTTGTAATAATTAGACATGTACTATGTTGGGATTCCCCCTCCCATGTAAAGGGGATCCTTGTAATTTTTTGGAAGGGATGAATATTGAATACAATATGTAGTAATTTTTTGTTTTACGGATTTATTGCCTTTCATTTATTGTGTTCATTAGTAGTTCTTCATTTATTGCTCATTATTGATCATAAAAAGTCAACACCGAGGCCCTTCGTACTGTTGTTCCTCGATCGACCGTCCTCTGTTAAGCTTTATAGCTCGACCTCGAGGCCCGTGCTTCGGTTAGCTCGAGACCTGTTTAGTAACAGCTTGGTTTGCATATCATTATTTCCCTGTACTCTTATCTTATTTTCTTATCTCACACTTAGCATCTATTGCGTAACAACTAGCATAAAAATAAATCAAATATTTTTAGAGCCACAAAATCAAATATAATTGTTATTGCCATTTTCAAGGTAAACAGTTTGGCGCCCACTGTGGGGCTAAAAATAATAGTGATTGTTTTAGTGTTGGTTTTCCAAAAACACAAGTTATTCTTCCCACTTTTTCTTGTCCAAGAATCATTGATTTCAGGCTAAAAAATGTCTAACTCAGTAAATGCACACGAAAACAACGGTCCTGAGGATCATGAAGAGAATGGTGTAGTTGTTTCAGGCGCCGGTGTACCACTGCGAAACCCTGGGTTGACACCAGCACCAATCCTTGTGGATGCGGGCTCACGCAACGCCCAATATGTTGATATAAGTTCTCATACCGACAGAAGTGCACACCGGGAAAACCAACGTGAAGCAAAGAAAACTCCAGCTCGGGAGGAAAGAGAAGTTAGCCTTCATGTCATTTTTGAAATGTTACAAGCGCAACAAGTGGCTATTTCTCAGCTACAGAGCCATCAAAAAAACCCCAAGCACAGCACAATCGGAAATGGCTCCTCGAGCAACGACGGATCAGCAGCTGACCCTGCTATTATGAAGATGCTCGAAGACCTCAAAAAGAGCATTAAATCAGGCGAAAAGAAGATAGAAGTTCGTGCAAAAGCCATTCCCATCAAGCACGGCTCTGAAACCCATCTCGAAGAAGTTCAGAATGCCCGATCTCCCGAAGTACAATGGGACCTCGGGCCCCAATGAGCATATCACTGCCTATACTTGTTCTATGAAAGGAAACGACTTAAAAGATGACGAGATTGAGTCCGTCCTGTTGAAAATATTTGGGAAAACTCTGTCTAAAGCGGCCATGATATGGTATCATAACCTACGCTGAATTCAATAGATTTGTTTCCCATGTTGGCAGATTCTTTTATAAAGGCATTTGCCGGTGCCATCAAAGTCGCTACAAGGAAGTCCGACATCTTCAAAATCAAACAGAGAGAAAACGAGATGCTAAGAGAATTTGTAACTCGCTTTCAAATGGAGCGAATGGAAGTACTACTAGTGTCCAATGACTGGCACTGCAGATCTTCACTACGGCTTGAACAAATGGAGCTCGATAGCTTTGAAGTAGCTAAAGCAGAACTTGGTTGAATACCCCAAAATAACTTGGGCGGGTGTACACAACAGGTATCAGTCAAAGATCATGGTCAAGGACGACCAATTAGGAACCCCCTCAGGCTCAGTATACCCTAGCAGGCTCTTAGCGAAGGAATCAAGGTTTCTAGAAAGAGAACCGAGGTCAATCAAGGAAAGGTACCAACCGTACATCGAAGATCGAAGAAACGCCCCGAGGCACAATATACCTCGTAACAATTGAAAGATGGATCGAGGTCATAATTCCCGAGGACTCGTAAACAAAGCCGGGTTCGACAGACAAATAGGGCCGGCGGAGGCACCCAGTTATCTGAGTACAACTTCAACATTGATGTTTCAGGCATCGTATCGACCATAGGTAAAATCAAAGATACCAGATGGCCAAAACCCATACTGTCAGATACTTCAAGAAGGAACCCTAACTTGGTGTGCGAATATCACGGCACTCATGGTCACATGACCGAGGATTGCAGACAACTCCAAGAAGAGGTAACCTGAGTGATCAGTAAAGGGCACCTTCGAGAGTTCCTCAGTTACTGAGCTAAAAATAAATTTCGGGAAAGAAAGGAAAACAGGAAGAACAAAATAGAAGAACCACAACACGTCATCCACATGATCATTGGAGGGATCGACACTCCGTAGCGGCCCATCGTCAAGCGAACGAAAATATCCATCACCAGGGAAACGTGAACTTGGAGTTACATACCCGAAGACGCTCTCACATTCAGTGAAGAGGACATCGAGACACTGTCTCAGTCTCATAATGACGCATTAGTAATTTCTTTTCTTCTGAATAAATTTCAAATTAAACGTGTGCTCGTGGATCTAGGTAGCTCGGCCAACATAACCATGTCGAGAGTGGTAGAACGACTTAGGTTGCTTGACCAGATCGTGCCCGCCTCTCGAATCCTCAATGGATTCAACATGGCAAGCGAGATAGCTAAAAGAGAGATCACCCTCTCGGTCAACGTGGCAGGTACAACCCAAGATACCAAGTTTCATGTTACCGGAGGTGACATAAGGTACAATGCCTTACTCGGGAAGCAGTGGATACACTGTATGAAAGCGGTGTTTTCAACCCTTCATCAAATGATGAAATTTCCAACGGAGGACGAAATAAAGACACTATACGGGAGCAACATGCAGCAAGAGAGATGTTTGCAATGCATGATGTGGCAATTACATCGATGCCTTTTTCATCAAAGGAGCCAAAGGCCAAACAAACAACCAAGTAGCAATCACAAACTACGTTCCTGGCTATACCCAGATGAACGAATAAAAGACTGTATCGAGTCCTCAGAACGAGCAACTGAAACAAATCGAGGCTCGAACGCTACCACAGTTAAGGTACAATCCCTTCGCTTTCTTATTTATGTTTTATACTAACTCATGTGCAGGTGTTCGATTGAGAGGAATCGACGAACCCTCCAGCTCGAAGACCTTAGGTTTTAAAGCATGTGTTGCGCTCTTTTCCCTTAGATAAGATTTTATCCCAAATGGGTTTTACCGACGAGGTTTTTAACGAGGAAACATCCATATGCTACCTAAGGAGAACTCAACAAGTATTCAAGGATTATCTTCAAACAACATCAAATACTGGGGGGGGCATCCCCCCAGGAGATCACCTCCTCGAAGAAATTGAAATATGCTCAAAAAGGGTCTCGACAGGAGAATGATTTATCAGACCAAATGGTCGAATCAACTGTGTCCACATAGAATAACCAAACCCTCGATGGAGAAAACATGTATGCTTGTACCAAGTAATATAAGGAGTACATATTATCATCAAAATGTTTTATCCTGCCAAGAAGTTTGCTATGTTCACAACGAATGGCACCAGAGCCAAAAATTCTCGAACACTCGGAGACTGTCATCGACAAACATCTCATAAGCCCTCCATGAGGTAACATCTCATAACCCCTACTTGAGGCAACATCTCATAATCCCTCCACGAGGCAACATCTAGTAAGCCCTCCATGTGGTAACCTCGAGCTCGTAAGCCCTCCATGAGGAAACATCTCATAAGCCCTCCATGAGGAAACATCTCACAAGCCCTCTATGAGGAAATATCAAATTGTAAGACCTCGAAGAGGCATGCTTAAAAACATAAGCCCTCCATGAGGCAACAGCTCGTAAGCCCTCCATGAGGCAACCTCGAGCTCGTAAGCCCTCCATGAGGAAACATCTCATAAGCCCTCCATGAGGAAACATCTCACAAGCCCTCTATGAGGAAATATCAAAATTGTAAGACCTCGAAGAGGCATGCTCAAAAACATAAGCCCTCCATGAGGCAACAGCTCGTAGCCCTCCATGAGGCAACCTCGAGCTCGTAAGCCCTCGATGAGGCAAAATCTCGTAAGCCCTCCATGAGGCAAAATATCACGAGCCCTCCATGAGGAAATATCGAATCTGTAAGACCTCGAAGAGGCATGATCAAAAACATAAGCCCTCAATGAGGCAATATCAAATCTGTAAGACCTCAAAGAGGCATGCTAAAAAACATAAGCCCTCGACGAGGCAACTACTCGTAATCCCCCCATGAGGAAACCTCGAGCTCGTAAGCCCTCCATGCGGCCACATCTCGTAAGTCCTCCATGAGGCAACATCTCACAAGCCCTCCATGACGCAATATCGAATATGTAAGACCTCGAAGTGGCATGCTCAAAAACATAAGCCCTCCATGAGGCAATATCTAATGTGTAAGACCTCGAAGAGGCATGCTCAAAAACATAAGCCCTCCATGAGGCAACAGCTCGTAATCCCTCCATGAGGAAACCTTGAGCTCGTAAGCCCTCCATGAGGCAACATATGGTAAGCCCTCCATGAGGAAACATCTCACAAGCCCTCCCTGAGGAAATATTGAATCTATAAGACCTCGAAGAGGCATGATAAAAAACATAAGCCTCCCGGAGGCAACAACTCGTAAGCCCTCCATGAGGCAACCTCGAGCTCGTATGCCCTAGATGAGGCAACATCTCGTAAGCCCATGAGGCAACATCTCACAAGCCCTCCATGAGGAAACACCAAATTTCTAAGACCTCAACAAGGTATGCCCATATTTGTAAGATCTTAAAAAGGCATAATCTCTATATTAAAGTCAAGGCTATATATTCGAACTTCTAAGACCCCTAAAAAGGAATACCCTCGATATGGACGCCGAGATTACCTCACTTGGAAACTAAAAGGATACGGCCAAACATAAATAGCTTCGATCATATCAGCTCCAAACAATGCATAACAGCCTAAAGGCCTGCCTAAAAACCTCCGGGCCAATCTAAAGATCCTCAGGGACGATCTGAAAAACCTAAGGGTCGACGATCCCAAGTCAAAATCTGACTCACGAACTGAGCCCTAAATGGTTAGCTATCAGCTATTGCCAATTGCTCGTCAAGCATAAAACCCCAAGGGTTTTATTTCGAAATCCAACTCATCGGACTAATTATCATCATGCATCAAGATTCAAAACAAAAACAAAGACACACAGAAGTGGAAGTTTATACAAAGGGAAAATCCAAAGGTTTCTTTTTTATATGAAATGATACAAAGACACATTTACAATGCCCTGTGAGAGCCCTATGCAAAGAATAAAGAAAGAAAAAGCCTAGTTTACTCTCAGGGATTTTAGTCTTTCTTCCCCTCGGGAACTACGGCTCCATCGACATCTTGGGTACCGGCTCCCTCATCGGCCTCTTCCTCACTGCCTTTGGCATCGGAAACAAGGAACTTGGCGTCGAACTCCTCCGCCTTGGCCTGCTCTATCTCCTCTGAGAGGTCGAAGACCCTAGCATGGATCTCCTCGAGCATTATGAAGCTGTATCTCGAGGGTGGAGGCCTTAACCAAGCTTTCCTTTCAAACTCAACATGAGCACCTATATGTGCCTTCAACTCATTGCGTCAGAAATTGGCCTGACCAATTTTTCCCCAATGGCGTTCCAGCACCTCTTTTCTTCTCTACAACTGAGATGGTGAAACATTAGTTTTTCAAAGTGTAAAAAGAAGCTGATACTCCCTCAATATGAAAAGATACCTGATTGTCGAGGCGTCCCTCGTAATTTTGACTCCGATTCATCTCCGATCGAAGGTGTATCAACTCTCTTGTCTTCTTATCACAAAGAATCCTAAGAGATTTCTCCCCGTCCAAGGCTTTCCGCAACTTAGCCTCACAACGAAGCAGCTTAGACTTGAGCTTGTTAAAGGCTTGTGGGAAGGAAGACCCAGTTAGAAGGATAAAAATATGAAGCTGAGAAGGCCAAAAGATAACCGAGGCTCACCATAGATCAGAGCCGCTGAGCCTCCTCGAATGTCGAGCGAGCATCCACTAGTCTGGTCTCACCGGCCCCAGCTGAACCGCCCTGAACATTCTTCGAAGTACCTTCGAAGGAAGAAGAAGATGGTGGCAAAGGACCTTCTCTCATCCCCTCCCGTGGAACCTATCCCCCGAGGCTAGAACTCCCGGGTTAAGCAGGCCCAGCTGCCTCGGGAGACTTCTCAGTTCTAGCCTTCGATGTGGTGCCATCCCTTTCGGTCATATCGCCTCTTGTGCCGCGGCAGATGGATGAGGGACCTCCTCCGATGGTTACATCTTCTTTGTGCCTCCCGGCAGGCCCTGCCTCATTTTGAACATCCTCGTCCACCGAGGATCCTTTCCTTTTATTACCTTGATTCGGCTCCGAAGCCAAAGGTCTTTCCTCCTTCAGAATACTCACCTATACCTGCAGCAAATAAATTAACAAACATAAAGAGGATTATTCCTTAATAGGGGAACCATACAACACGTACCATGGTGTTTTGCTTCCCATCTGCCCTTTGACAGATCTCGCCACTTGCATTCATCATAGGTCGAACAAGCTGCCAATTTTCGAGTCTAATCCGCTAGGTCAGGAACCTCGTATGGCAACCACAAGATCGCTGCGGGGAAAGAAAGAAAACATTCTTACGGGGTTCGACTCCATTGAAAAACACAAATGGCAAAGTACAGCGTATCACTTACATGTAAAATTCCATTTCTTGGGAAACAACAAGAAATCCGAAGGAATAATGTCGACAGTCCTCACTCGGACAAATCGACTCATCCACCCTCGGCCCCCCTCATCATCATCACTGGCGATAAAGGGCCTAGTGGATCGGCGTTGTAGTGTAACCAGACCTCGGTAATGTAAAGGTCGATATAGTCTGATGAGGTGGTTGAGGGTAGGATCGAGCTCGGCCTTCTCCGCAAAGAATCTTATCGTCAACACTATCCGCCACAACGACGGGTGGACCTGCGCGAAGGTAACTCGATATCTTCGGCAGAACTCGAGCACTACTCGGTCGAGGGGACCCAATGTAAAGGGGTGCGTCTATACATTCCAAAACCCCTCTAATGGGCCATGATACCTTCTTCCCGAGAATAACTGCAACATCACCTCTTCTCCCCATCCATAGTCTCACCTCACATCCTCGAGGTGTCTCTCTTCTATTGATAAAATGAACCTCGATGCGTGTTCTCGATGGCCCGGAACGTTGAAAGGTCTCTCTAATGTACATCGCCCAACGCAATGGTGTACCACTGGCCGGAGGAGAAGCGGAGGTAGAGCTTCCCTCTTCCTAATGAGCAGATTTGGACACAGCGGCCATGGCTCCTATGAAGCAAGTAAAAGAAGATAAAAACTCGGGCGAAAGCTTCAAACCGAGATAGCAGAAGAAATGATACAAGAAGAGGAACTCCAAAAAGTAAAACAGTTTTGCAAACAAGCAAGGCCCTCAATGAGGAAAAAGCAAATATATATATATATATATATATATATAAGAAAGGCAATGACTATTTATTCACTCTAATAGATAATCACCTCTGATAGAGCCATTATGACATCTTGGGAAACGTACCGGTGGGGCCACCTCGGTCAGTTCACTGTCGCATCACAAGAATGATGCAATCATACAGTGTTCAAGGGATCGAAGGGTTAAATCAACCTCAGAAAGGTATGCAGCCGAAATCTAATTGGCCCGATCTTGAGGATATTTGAGACCGGGTTTGAAGGGGATGAATTTAAATTTGAAGATTAACTTTTGCATGAACAAGGCAAACTTTTGAAGACACAAAATGAAGGAATCCTTTACATTTCCAAAAATATATTTACAATAATGTTTGTAATGCTTTACAAAACTCCCCCGAGGAGCCCGTATACAAAAAATAAGAACAAAAAAAAAGTATTCTATCCTTTGTCCTGACTACTTCTCAAGTCGCTTGCCGATCCCTTGTCCGAAGTAGTCGTAACTGCTGATTCATCTTCCAAGGCCTTGGCCTCTTCGATCTCAGTAGAAAGATCAAAACCCCTGGCGTGCACCTCCTCTAGGGACTGTCTTTTAGCTTCCAAGCGAGCATGAGCAACGGCTCGAGCCAATTTGAGCTCGCCCTTTTCGGATATCACTCTGGCCCTATTATTTGCGGCGGCAACATCATGTTTGCATGAGGATATGAATGTGTCAGCCTCAGACTTGGCCATGGATAATGCGGTAGCTTCCTTGTGAGCACCTCAAGAAGACCCTGAGTCGAGGCTAGATACTCCCAAAGAACGTCCCTCTCCGAGGCCACGCTATCATTGTGCCGCTTCAGCTCTAGGATCTTGGCTTCTTTGGCCGCGATCTCTCCCCAATGTTGCCCCGCCAGGGCATCCTTTTGCTCAAAATTCAAATACCGAACTAAGGTAATAAGCACCATGTCATAACAATAAAATACAAGCTCCCGAAATACTAGATTACCTGCTCGATGAAGTTAGCCCTCTCCAGGAGCACCTTCTTTGAGCCTACTCGGAGGTCGACCAACTCCTCCTCTTTTCGGGCATACAAAGCCTTCAGCTCATTTGACTTCGATGTGAGCTTCTCAAGATCCTCCTCACGACAAGTTAGCTGATCATATAGCTTGGAGAAAGCCTGATCATACAGCTTCATGACCTACAATGCAAAGTAGAGAAGTTAGAAAAACAAGAATAAAAACTTGAAGCGCAAATAATATATCAAGAGGTTACCCGTTTTGGGAGTCTCGTAGCCACTTCAAGAGAAAGCGGGCATCGGGATCAGTGTCTTCTTCGACACCGACAAAGTAGTCCTTGAATAAATTATCCGCTCTTTGAGAGGCCCCAACATCGGGAGCTTCCCTGTTCTGGGCATCCCGTATTTGTCCCAGCGAAAATGACGAGCCTGATTGCAAATCGCCCAGGGCATCAATTTCAATCGAGGCTTCCACTCGCCCTCGAGGAATCCCATAATGGGCTCCTCCAACCCAAAATTCATCGGCACAGGTCGCATCTCGTCCAACTATTGGCTCGGGGACTGCACCCAAACCCTCCTCGAGGGTCTCCTCAGCGCAAGGTGGGTCCACATAGGCAAGCTTCTGCCCAACCAATTTCAAAGCATCAGCTCTTCGTCCTGCCCTTTTTACCAAAGGTCAACTGTCATCATCTTCGTCTTCAGTACAAAGGATTTCTACAGTTGCCGAGGTCAAAACTGTTGCATCGGTCTTAGGCTTTCGAGCCCTGGGTTTCTTTGGTTTTGGAGACTCCGCCGGAGTCTCCTTCTTCGTCTTTTTTCCCTCGGTAGGTTTTTGGGCCTCTTCTTCGCCAGGAGGAGGCGATCTCATTAAAACGGCTTCCCCCAGGCCTGTACAAATGTAAAATATGAGAATCGTCGCCATGAAATCAAATCATAAGAAATCTAGAAGTAACAATGATGAGAGCATACCATGATTCTTGGCCTGCCATTGTGTCTTCGCCAAGTCACGCCAAACGCGTTCATTATACGGAGAGGCGGAACCCAAGAGCTTAACCCAGCCCGGAAGGTACCTGACCGCGCCAGGGAACCACATGGTAGCTATGCAATCAAAAGAGAACCAAGTAAAAAGCAAGGGGGTCAGTTCAAAAGAAGAAAGAGGGGCAATTTGGGTGATGAAACATGCTCGATATAGGGACACTTACGTCTCATGTTCCATTCCTCCGGGAATGGCATCTTCTCGGCAGGGATGAGGTCTGACGTCCTGACTCGAACAAATGATCTCATCCATCCCCGGTCTTTGTCTTCGTCGATGCAGGCAAATAATGCTTTCGCAGATTGACGCTAAAGCTTGACTAATCCCCCTAGATAGAGACGAGGGCTATATAATTTTATCAGATGATCGAGGGTAAAATACATCCCCCGATCATGTTCGATAAATCTCTAATCATATAGATAATTCTCCAGAAAGAATGATAAATTTGACCGAGCGTCACTCGATACTGACGGCGGAAATCGAGGATCACTGTGTCTATCGGTGGAGAAGAAGGATGTATGGGGCCTAAAGTGAAAGGATACGTATATACGCTGAGGAAGCCAGGTTTGTGTGTAAATATGCTTTCCTCAGGTGAAGGGATGTCTACTTTTACCGCCTCTCTCTAACGGCAATCTATTTTCACTTTCTTCACGTCGGTCACCACACTTATGTACCGAGACATGGGCTCACATCGACCCGGAGTCGAGGGTGGTATATCAATTTTGAAGTCGGAGGTTGTCTCGAAGGGACTGGGAATGCACTCCTCAATACGGGGAGGCGCTTTTGATTTACCCTTAGACGGGCGTGACGAAGAAGTGGTTCCCTCTTTTTGAGGGATCATTTTAGAAGTTTTGTCCATGGCTATAACAAATTTCCGAAGCAAGATGATGAAGAAGTAAACATAGAAGAAGGATGAAAGAAAGAAACTATTAGCAAAGGTTTGAAGGCTTGAAGGTGTTATAACAGTTTGGAAGATGGAAAATGGAAGTATTTATAGGGCTCATTCGATCATGTTGGAGAAGCGGAAAGGTTGACCAATAAAGGTTCGTGGGCTTTTAGGAACCGTGCTGACAGTGACCACTGTGCAACTTTTCTGTCACGACATTTAATGATCTCACATCGCTGACGTCATAATGAAGATATCGAAGAGGCAAGAATTCAAGATAGTTTCTTATGATTTCATTCTAGGAAACGCGGGGACTATCTGTGTATGGCCAAAATCGGGGAGTCCGATTTTAATACCGTTGTGGAACCCCATGATCGACCTCGCAGAGCCCGAAGGGGAACTCATTGTTCATCCCCGAGGTGTATCCCTCAATGAAGCGCATTGAAGGCTCATTATGCTCAACCCCGGTGCAGCATAAATCGGTGACCATCGTGAAAAGGCAGGAGATTCCCAAGGGAACATGGCTAGAGCTGACCAAGTCTGCAAGAATAGTACAAGTCTGTAGCAAGCCATTAAATGGTTGTACCAGCTGTATATCTTTGTAATAATTACACATGTACTATGTTGGGATTCCCCCTCCTATATAAAGGGGATCTTTGTCATTTTTTGGGAGGGATGAATATTGAATACAACAAGAACATTCTTTGCCTTCTCAACATACTCAACATTTGTTTTACAGATTTATTGCCTTTCATTTATTGTGTTCATTAATTTTTCTTCATTTATTGCTCATTATTGATCATAAAGGGTCAACACTGACGCCCTCCACGTTGTTGTTCCTCCATCGACCGTCCTCTGTTATTCTTTATAGCTCGACCTTGTGGCCCCTGCTTCTGTCAGCTCGAGACCCGTTTAGTAACAGCTTGGTTTGCATATCATTATTTCCATGTACTCTTATCTTATTTTCTTAGCTCACACTTAGAATCTATTGTCTAACAACTGGCATAAAAATAAATCACATATTTTTAGAGCCACAAAATCAAATATAATTGTCATTACCATTTTCAAGGTAAACAGTCATCATAAAAATAATTTGAAGGATAATTATTGGATATTACATAATAAAATGCCTAAAGAAATTAATTTAGAGTTTCTAAAATTATGGAAAATATTAAAAAATACTTGTAGGTTTGTAAACTAAACGATGATTCAAATATGTCATTTTAAAAGTATATATACATTTGAAAAATATGATGAAAAAATTGGGTATCAATAGCTGCCCCTTTTTACCCGGGAATGATAAAAGAATTGTCGGGTAAAGAAAATAATGACCGATTTTGATTGAATGGGATGAATTGATAAATAGTATTCGGACTCTAGTTTCTGAGTTGCCCACATATCCCTAGTATTACGGTAATCAGGCCGTGTGTAGTTCTAGATCCAGCGATGAACTGAGCCGGCGGAGTTGTTGTGGTAATGGTCGTATGCTTCGGAAAGTGTTCCTTTAGATAGGAATTAGAAGAGTTTATATGAAATTCTGAATGGATGTATCCCAGAAATTATGGATGATCATTTGAACGGTTATCAAGTGGAAGCGGGTAACAGATGGTGGCTGCATTTGAGGTAAGTTGTAGCAATGATTGCTCCCGTAAGAGAACGGTTACCTCCCGGATCACCTGCAAATCTTAAACGCAATGCATGCAAGTATATATGGGATTATTTCAGAATTTAAACATGATCAAAATTTCATTTGGACCATGAAAGTTGTCTTTGGACGATGAGGATGATGTCCTTAGACCATGATGTCCTCGGCCATGAATCGTGTGATAAGGGATTCGCAGGCCATGAAATGATGCTCTCGGTCCATGGAAATGGTACCTCTAAACCATGACGCCGTTGAATAATGATGTGCAATATTGAGAGATCTTCAGGCCATGGTATGGTGCCTTCCGCTATGAGGATGATTCCTTCGGACTATGAAACCTTTGGAAAAAATGGCGATGTTTCGGCCCATGAGATGAAAAGACATGATGCTTGGTCATATGCGAAGGGAAACAAGACATAGCTTAGTCTTGTAAAAGATTGGGGGAGAGCTTAGCCCCGGGAAAGTAGAAAATAGTGCTAGATTTCAAGTAGTATAGCATTTGGTATCATGCAAGGAAAGGCAGAGCTTAGCCTTATTTAATTAGGGAGTCAATGCTTAGCCTCATGAAAGAAAAGGAGACAGGGCTTAGTCTCATGCAATGGAAGGCAATGCTTAGCCTCGTGCAGGAAGAGGAGACTGGGCTTAGTCTCATGCAAGGAAAGGCAATGCTTAGCCTTATGCAATTAGGGAGGCAATGCTTAGCCTCATGCAATAAAAGGAAACAGGGCTTAGTCTCATGCAAGGAAAGGCAATGCTTAGCCTTATGCAATTAGGGAGGCAATGCTTAGCCTCATGCAATAAAAGGAAACAGGGCTTAGTCTCATGCAAAGAAAGTCAATGCTTAGCCTTAGGGAAGCAATGCTTAGCCTCATGCAAAGAAAAGACGATGAGTGATAGCAGAGTATTTCTTAGCTGGAGACGTGTTTGCATTTGGCAACTTGCCGTTATGATTTTTGATCTATATGTGTGTATTTGCGAATGTTCCTGCTCCTGCATCCAAAGAAAAATCGTGAGTTTTGCGGGGAAAGTTGGTTTGTGCCTTCGCTTGCTTGATTTTCTTTGCTCTTACCCTGTTCGAGAAAAATATGTACGTGCATTTGATGAATCTAGTTATTTACAAAAAACATAGTAAAATTATATGAACCAATGAATATGACACTTTAGATACATCGCAACTTCTTTGCCTTAGAATTTTGAGAGTCCTCCTCAAACTTCTGTCCCAGTTCAATAAGCAATTCTTTGACCATTCGGCATATGACGAAGTTGGCTGGACTCCTCAAAATTCTGCCCCAATTTCTAACCATGGTATGAAGATTTTATTGAGTTGTGACCGAACCCACAGATCTGTCTACGTATCCCCTCTTAAACGGGAATCAGCTCAAGTGGTTCAGTTACATCAGATGAAGAAATGTAAATAATCTAAACATACTATATTTTGACTGCGTCTAAGTTAATAGGTTTTGGAAAAACTTCTCCGTCCATCTCTGCAAGTATTAGTGCTCCTCCCGTTAGTACTCTGTGAACCATGTAAGGCCCTTGCCAATTGGGTGAAAATTTCCCTTTGGCTTCATCCTGCTGCGGGAAGATTCGCTTCAGCACCAGCTGTCCTGGTGAAAATTGCCTAGGCCTGACCCTTTTGTTGAAAGCTCTGGACATTCTGTTCTGGTATAGTTGACCGTGGCATACCGCTTTCATTCTTTTCCTATCAATGAGGGCTAATTGTTCATAGCTACTTCATATCTATTCTGTGTCACCAAGTTCAGCCTCTTGTATAATTCATAAAAAAGGAAATTAGACTTTGTCAGGAATGATTGCTCCGGTTGATGTGCAGACTATGGTATGATACCCCAATAAGGCAAATGGTAATTTCTCGTGTCATTGCTTGAGGTTGTCTACCATCTTTCTCAATATTTTCTTGATGTTTTTTTTGGCGGCCTCCACAGCTCCATTTATTTGAGGCTTGTATGCTGTGGAATTATTACGCTTGCTATTGAAGCCCATAGACTTCATTAAGTCACTGTTGAGGTTGGCGACGTTGTCGGTGATGATGGATTCTGGCACCCCGAATAGGCAAACAATACGATCCCTGACAGAATCTGTGACGACTTTCTTAGTTACAACTTTGTAATATGTAGCCTCAACCCACTTTGCGAAGTAGTCTATGGCCACTATAATGAACCTGTGACCGTTTGAAGCGTCGGGTTCGATCGGACCGTTGAAATCCATTCCCCAAGTGGCAAAAAGGCAAGGTGCACTTGTTGCATTAAGTTAATTTGGTGGCACCCGTATCATATCTGCATGTATTTGGCACTGATGACACTTTTGAACATACCTTATGCAATTTGTTTCCATCGGGCATCCAAAAATATCCTGCTCATAATATCTTCTTAGCTAAAATGAAACCGTTCATATGTGGTCCGCAAGTTCCGGCATGTATCTCTTTGAGCAGTTTGGAAAGCTTGGCGTCAACACACCGTAATAATCCTAGGTTGGGAGTCCTTCTGTACAGAATTCCTCCACTCTGTAAGAAATGGTTGGATAATCTTCGAAGTGTGCGTTTTTGAGTATGATTTTCATGCTCTGGGTACTATCCCTTTGCCAAGTATTCTTTGATATCATGGAACCAAGGATTCCCATCCGTCTCTTCTTCAACATGAGCGCAATAAGCTGGCCGATTATGGATCCTTACTGAAATAAGGTCGATAAAATTCTTGTCCGGGTGTTGTATCATGGAAGACAGGTGGCCAATGCGTCTATGAATTCATTCTGGATTCTCGGAACATGTTTGAAATCTATCTTTGTGAATCTCTTCATCAGTTCTTGCACATGGTATAGATACGGTAATATTTTGGTATTCTTTGTAGTCCACTCTCCTAGAACCTAATGTACTAAAAGGTCTGAATTACCAATTACCAGCAATTCCTAGATATTCATGTCAATAGCCAAATTAAGACCCAAGATTCAAGCCTTATATTCTGCCATATTGTTGGTGCACGAAAAATATGAGTTTTGCAGATACCGGTAATGCTAACCTGTCTCTAACACCAAAACAGCTCTGATACCCACTCCTTTGAAATTTTCACCCCCATCAAAGAACATTCTCCAACTGTGGTAGGTTTCGGCGATATCTTCCCCTACAAATGATACTTTTTTATGGGGAAAATATGTTTTTAGCGGTTCATATTCTCCTCCTACAGGATTTTCTGCCCGATGATCTGCTAATGCCTGTACCTTGATCGCCTTCTCAGTTACATAGACGATGTCGAATTCACTCAATAGTATATCCCATTTTGTTAACTTCCCTGTAGGCATCGGTTTCTACAAAATGTATTTTAGAGGATCCATCTTTGATATGAGGTATGTGGTAGAGGCACAGAAGTAGTGCCTCAACTTTTGAGCTACCAACGTCAGGGCGTAGCAGGTGCGTTCAAGCAAGGAATATCGTGCCTCATAGGGTGTGAACTTCTTACTCAGATTGTATATGGCCTGCTTTTTCCTCCCCGTCTCATCGTGTTGTCCCAAGACACAACAAAAAGCCCCATTTAGTACGGACAAATAGAGTAACAAAGGTCTACCAGGTTCCGGCAGGACCAAGACCGATGGTGTGGACAAATATTCCTTGATTTTGTCAAAATATTTCTAGCATTCTTCATTCCAACTTGTTGCGGCATCCTTCTTTAACATTTTGAAAATCGGCTCATAGATCACGGTCGATTGTGCTATGAAGTGGCTGATGTAATTGAGACGCCCCAAGAAGCTCATCACATCTTTCTTGTTCCTTGGAGGTGGAAAATCCCATATAGCCTTGACCTTTGATGGATCTAACTCAATTCCTCAGCGGCTGACGATGAATCCTAACAACTTTCCAGTAAGGACCTCAAAAGCACATTTTGCGGGGTTCAGTTTTAAATTATGCCTTCAAAGTAGATCAAAGAACTTTCTCAAGTCTACTATGTGATCTGTCACTTCTTGGATTTGATGATGATGCCGTCCACATATACTTCTATCTCCTTGTGTATCATGTCATGGCAAATGGTCGTCATGGCCCTCATATAAGTGGCCCCATCATTTTTCAGACCAAATAACATCATTGTATAACAATACACTCCCCATTATGTAATAAAGGTTGTCTTCTTGGCATCTTCTTCATCCATCCAGATCTGATGATATCCCGCGAAGCAATTCAGAAAAGGACTGGAGTTCATGCTTGGCACAGTTGTCGATCAGTATGTGCATATTGGGTAACGAGAAATCATATTTGGGACTTGCTCTGTAATCTCGATAGTAGACACATACTCTGACTTTCCCATCCTTCTTCAGAACTGGCACGATGTTAGTCAACCAGATTGGATATTCAACCACTCTGAGATCCTTAGCTTTGATCTGCTTGGTGACCTCTTCTTTAATTTTCAGACTCATATCTGGCTTGAACTTTCTGAGCTTCTTCTTTACAAGGGGAACATCGAATTGGCAGGTATTTTATGACCCACTATAGATGTGCTCAAACCAATCATATCATCATAAGACCATGCGAAAATATCTTCATACTTTTTCAGGAAAGGGATGCACTCTTCTTTCTCTGATGGTGATAGGTAAATGCTTAGGCGAGTCTCTTTGGCTATTTTGGAATCTCTCGAATTGACAATCTAGGTTTCGTCCAGATTGGACGTAGGTTTGTTCTCAAAAATTTCCACTTCTCTAAAAATTTCCTCAAGTATTACATCTTCTTCTTCTATTTCTTCTGAGTCACTATCCTTATGTTGTGTTGTCTCATTACATGTCACAGTTGTTGGTTCATCAGGATAAGTAATAACAATGTTGTAGAGAGAAAATGTAAAGGTTAATAATAAATACTAAAATAGAAAAACCATTGATAAATACCAAAACTTCAAACAAAGGTAATTTTAGCGATCCAAGCAATTGTTTCAAAGCAAAATAACAAAATACTGAAAAAATGTCTTTAAAAATGCTCATAAATTTGTTTTTCAAAATAAATGATACTAGCATCCAGGCTACCACAGAACTCGGCGGGCTCATGATGGTTTAGTGGTCCAATTCCTGAGAAGAACTCCCTTCTCCACTGTTTGAATGACGAGGCCTTCCTCCTCCTCCTCCTCCTCCACAACTATTGTGCTGCAATCCATATCTTCATCTTCCAAGAACAGATTCCTTAAACCAGCTAGAACTTCATCTTCTTCAGATCCCCACATCATGTCGTCTTGATGAAATGATTGGCTCAAATGTGGTACTGGCTATCCAAGAGGGTAATAAGGACCACGCCATGGTGGCGACCAATCGTTGTACTCCTGCTAGGTGTACTGATATCCAAGTCCAAAGGTCGTGCCGTGACACTTTAGCTGTATTGGTTTAGTGATGCCCTGGAGATTCTTAACGAGACCCTACTAGTTTCATATCATGCCCATGCCAATATGCTCTCTATTTTGCTACTCCACCATTTATCTTTCTCAATCGCGTTGACACGCTCAATGTGGTGGTATGTCTCCCCACCCAACTTCCTTATATTCTCGACAACTGGAATAGTCTAATTGGTGTAAATAGGATCACTCCCGTCCCCGTGAATGATTACTTCTTGATGGTTCCATTCAAACTTTACAGCCTGATGTAGAGTAGAAACTACGGCCCAACAGCGTGTATCCAAGGTCATCCCAACAACAGATTGTATGTGGCGAATATTCCAATACTTGAAATTCAATATCAAACCAAGTCGGGCCCATCTGCAAACAGAGGTTGGTCTCCCCAATTGTGGCCCTTTGGGACCCATCGAATGCTTTCACGTTCATACTTCTTGCTTGTATTTCATGCAAACCTTTACCCAATCTCTTTAAAGTGGTCAAAGGATAGATGTTGAGACTTGAACCTTCATCTATCAAGACCATGGCAATGAATTTGTCTTCGCATTGCACTGTGATATGCAATGCCCTGTTGTGACTCAACCCTTCCAGAGGCAGCTCATCTTCGTGGAAAGTGATCTTACAGCTTTCCAATACTTGTCCTACCATATTTTCCATCTCTCCACTGGTAATGTTGTTGGGTACGTAAGCTTCGTTAAACACTTTCCTATGCGCCTCAGAGTTCTGTAGTAGTTATAGAATGGATATCTAAGCAGGGGTTTTGTTCAGATGATCAACCACGAAATACACTCTTGCTTTCACTTTTCTCCAAAGGTCATCCGAGACAGTTTCAATGATAGGCGGTTTAGAAGCGGCTTCTTTACTTGTCCCTCTTAAATGCTCGGGTTTATAAACTCTACCAGTTCTGGTCATGCCTTGTGCTGCACCTATTTCCTCCATTTTTTGCTTTTGCTTTCCTTCTCGCTTCTGCAGCATAGTCCCAAGGTATAACATTCGACTTAAAGGACAGTGTAGGTGCTATCGTCACGGTGAAGGGAGTGGTCACTTCCACTTCAAAATAAGTTGGCGCGGCTGAGGGCGTTGTTATTTCAACCTCGAACGGAGTCGGTGCGGCTTCCTAAACCTCAATTGGTGACTGAATATGTACCACAATATGTGGAAGAGTGACTGGAGGTATTTTAGGACTATTCCCTTCACGAATAAGCCCAATTAACCCTTCAAGATCCCATTCTTCGCCAGTTTCTATCACATTTACCCCCTCGCCCCTGTGATTCGGGAGAGGATTGTAGCGTACATTAGGTGCATCTTGTTTTGCTTGTATAACCTTGGTGTCAATCAACGTCTGGATATTATCCTTCAAAGTGTGACATTCATCAATAGTATGACCCGTCATGCCCGAGTAGTAGGCAGATATCTTCTTTAGGTTGACCCACTGGGAGGAATTTCCCGTGGCAACAATGGAAATGTGAGTGACATAACTGGCAACCTTCAATATCTCATACAACTGGTCAATGGGTTCAACAATTGGGGTGTATTGTCTGGATGGTGTGCGGTCGAAATTTGGTCTGGGTTTTTGGTATTTTTTGGCGGGCTGGGAGTGAGTGGTAGTATGATGGTTGAGTGTTATAAGTATGGTAAGTGGAGGCGGTTTGTTGGTATCTAGGCGGTAAAGGCTTATATGTGGGTGGGGGTGTTTGGTATGTGAGAGGACACTTCGGACCTTGGGTCACCATCACTACCCCTACTTCCTTCTTTTTATAAATACCGCCCGACTGCAAGGCTTTGTTTGTAGCCTGGATGCCTCAAAATTTGTTACCATTCTGCTCTTAATCCCTTCCTCTATTCTTTCTTCCAATTTGATGATGTCCGAAAATTTATGGTTCTCAATAACCAACAGTCTCTCATAATACTTTAGATCATGAGCTCGGACAAAGAACTTATTCATTTGTTCTTCTTCCAGTGTTGTCCTTACTTTCACAGCTTTTGACCTCCACCGAGTAGCATACTCGCGAAAATTTTTCGTTGGCTTTTTCTTAAGATTCTGAATATAGAAGACGTCTGGGTATTTTCAATATTGAACCTAAACCGATCCATAAAATCTGATACCATCCGTACCTAGTTAACCCATTTATTTGGGTTTTGACTGATGTACTAGGAAAAGGCGTCTCTAGTGAGCCTCCTCATGAACAATTTCATGTGTATTCTTTCATCTTTACCAACCCCTACAAGCTTGTCACAATATGTCCTCAAATGTACCTTCGGATCACCTATCTCGTCGAACATTTTGAACTTAGGAGGTTTGTAACCCTCTGGCAGTTCTACGTCCAGCTGAGTACACAAATCCTCATAATTCCACCCCTCGACGCCTTTACCACCTTCGACACCTTGGACCTGACTAGTAAGCTTCTTGATTTCCTCTGCCATGTTCTTGATGAGTAGGTCCTTCTCGAAGGACTCCGGTGTGTACGGGGCTTTGTTGTGAAATGTGGGGTAATTTTCCCACATATATAGGGTTACTTTGGTGGACTCCAGGAATTTGGGTGTAGTGGTGGTCGTTGCTTGAATTTTGGGGATCAGGTGTGGGTCGTGGTGCATTTTGAGGAGTGTGGTAAGTTATGGTTTGTGAATACTGGGTTGGATTATGGTGATGTATTGGAGGAGTCGGTACTGGTAGAGGATTATGATTTTGAGGAGGCGTGGCATATTGGTGAGGTGCAGGAGGATTTTGCGGGTGCTGGTTTTGTGTGTTCTGAGGAGATGCTATGTTTTGAGCGTTTTGTTGATTGATGTCTGGAACATTCAGGGTAAGGGAATGGTTTTCCAAGTTCCAGACCTACTCAAGTTCCCCTTGTAACTCTAGTATTTTCTGTTGTAACCATAAGACCAAGTCATTCTATGCCAGAGTAATCCGACCATCCGAAGTCTCGACATTCTCTGCATGTGTAGCGTTGTCTTTCCTGATACCACTCTTGTCATCCATTTTAGCTTTTCATTTATTTTTGAGATGACTTGGAGGAGGAGGAGGTGGAGGACCTATAGATCTAGTATGATATGTTTATGACTCCAGTATGCATGAACCACCCTTAGGGAGTGGGAATAAACAAAAGAAAGGAAAAGCAAAAGATAAATAAGTCAGTAAGGAGTATTGAAAGGATATTTGCGGTATTTAAACACATATTGCAGAATTACAAATTCGCGTCCTAATTTGGGGACCTCATTGTGCCCGAGGTAGGCCTAAGCGACATATATATTTGGAGAAAAATCGATGCCAATAACTGCGTCATTTCATTAATATGATAAATGGACCAAATCTCTACTAAAATGATAATAACTATAAAAAGTCACTAATGGCATTTTCCTTACAACCAAGTCTATAACGAGTTTGGAAAGCAAATAAAACATCATTCCTAATCTATTTGGTCATATAGGGACCTTCTCCATGCTTGGCCTTCTTAGCTCCATCAATCAGATTCCCCAGGTCGCACATTTCCAACAACAGGTATGCCTTTCCTAGATGCCCTCCTTCATTTCCATCTGCATTCTGACAGTCCGAGATCCTTTTCCTCATATTTCCCTCAAGCTCCATCAATCCCTGCTCCAAATATTCCGACCTCTATGTTGGCTTAGTAGCGATTCCTTTCCACTCTTTGATTACTTCCATGTCCACTTTGTGTTGTTCCAAATGTCTAGCTTCAAATTCGAAAACCCTTTTGCGCAAAATCCTGTATTTGACTTGTGCTTCAGTAGTGTCTTCTATGACCCTATTACTCAAGTTAATTCCTGGCTTGACATCCTCCCCCCCC